>CAIGQW010053975.1:584763-598533 GCA_903798125.1 Danio choprae | reverse complement strand
GATGATGACTGCTATCGCTCTGCTGGTAAAAAAAAAAAAAAAAAAAAAACTTAAAACATTTTAGTTTTTCTTGTGATGACTCCGTGATGTAGTGATTTAACACATTATTGGTCATCCGCTCCAATGACTGAAATCCAATAGTTTGTTGCTATTAATCTCTTTTAAAGTGTGACTCTTTCATGTTTCAGACATAACTGCATGTGAGGGGTTTGTCCTGCAGCTGTCCTGTCCTGGTAAGATGTTTAAGTGTCACAATCTATTAAAGCTGTAGATAATAATAAATTTATATTTCTAAAACCCAAAGCTCTACAATAACAGAATCAATCATGCAGAAAAATACAAAATTATAAAATGAACTCCATAAGAATGATCAAGAATCTAAAAGCGTAATCTTAAAACTAGCTTGTGTAATTCCTTACTCTATAACGGAAAGATCATTCAGTAACCTGGGTGCAGCAACGGAAGGCTCTCTCCCCATTGGTTTTAATCTACACAGACTATTGAAAAGTGAGAATAAGCAGACTGCAGGGAATGAGGGAAGGTGTGTACTGAGTGACGATGTCTCTGTTTACATGCATTACTGTCGTGTAGGATTTCTGCTGCATTTTGTGACCGGAAATTCCATACACACGGCTGTTTGACACTTTCTCTGCACCTACTGAGTCAGTGAAGGACCACAGACACCTTTTTTTTTTTTTTTTTTCTTTTCTCTCTCCTTCTCCTTCCTTCCCTATTCGGGGTGGGCTATCAAATTCCATTAACACTACACTCTTCCAGCAGTTCATACACATTCAATACCTTAGTTTGTCACAGGGGCATGCATGAAATGTTTCTTAAGTGCCAAACTGCAGTTAGTCGACAAATTAAAAATTAAACCCCTGAAATTACATGAGACTCCAGAAGAAAACATGGATAGTGTGGTAATGATTCAATGACTGTAATCAAATTATGTGCTATAATATGTAAAATGGGATAATGAAGGGAACCTTCAAAAAGCAACCGTGTAAACACCTAAATCATATTATTGTCTTATTTAGATTAAGGCAAATAATTTGATTACTGATGTCCATTTAAACGTAGCTGTCACAGATATAGGAAGGAGCTGTACCATGTAGGGGTTTATATGCAAGTGAGTGTTTTAAAAACGATACGAAGCTGAAAGGGAGCCAATGCAAGTTATGAAGCACACCAGTGATGTGTGTGTGTGATGTGTTTTTTTTTTTTTTTTTTTTTTTTTTTTTTCTTCGTATTCACATCTTCTCTTCCTACACGCACTGAATTGAGGTTGTAACAGACAGATTGCTTTAAAACTATTGTTGTAATATTATATGTATTCACTTTTGAAGTGCGTTTCCCACATAGATCATCATAAGATTAAGATACTTGCTGCAAACTATGGACGTACAGAAAGAAGAACCTGCCGTTATAAGCAACGGTTAGGGAATCTCAGAGACACCCACTGCTATTTACCAAACTCCGTCTTCATTGTGGCAAGAAGGTATAAATTGAGCAAACTGCTTTTATTTGTATTTAGGCATGTTTTAATTTTCAAATATGACTGCAGCTAACAAGTCTTAAACTCTGGAAAGGTTCTTATGTTAATATTCCAGTAACTGTAATAGAATTTATTATTATTATTATTATTATTATTATTATTATTATTATTATGTTTATAATGTACAACTAGTGAACTGGACTTGCTTCTGTATTTAATGAAATTGGCTTAATGAATTGTATTTTTTTTTGTGATGTAGCTGTAATGGCAATAGGCGCTGCTTCGTACCAGCCACCAACACCAAATTCTCTGATCAGTGTCCTGGCACATACAAGTACCTGAGAGTCAAATACTGCTGCAAGCGTAAGTTATTGTACAGTCAATCCGCCATTTGTTTCAATATTTAACGTGCTTGTTTCTCTTGCAGGTCATAGGAGCTGAGGATTTAGACCATTTCTCTGTCAGCAGCTGCACCGGAAAAAGAAACCCTTTTAAGGCTTTCCTTATGAAGATTGTTCATGGGTTTTATTACAACTAATTCCCACAACCTGTTTTAGTTAACTAAAACCACATTGACTATTACTGTAGTTTAAAAATGGCATCCTTTTAAAAATGGTTACATCCAATAAATGCTCTTTAGAACATGACTTGTGTATGGGTTTTTTTTTTTTTTCCCTCCCCCTACTGGTAGTTTGCTAATAGCAATTTGCTTTTACTACAGTTTCCTCTGTTTTTGGCTAGTTAATGTATGGAATATCTGAACCCACATCAGAAACTAACCAAATCTACAGGCTGAGGGTTGTTTTTTTTTTTTTTTTTTTTTTTTTTTTTTTTTAACTCTTGATATGAAATCTAACCACCGGAGACGTCATGGGTTGTACAACACCTTGAGTCAAGTTTTTGAAAATTTCTTTTTAAAATGGTGCACCTGCTGCTGACTTGTGTTCCGTTCTGCCACGGAAAACACATTTTCAAAACAGAATATGTAACTTCAGCATTGTTTTTCAGATAAACCAGAATATTCAGCATGTTTCTTAAATATCTGCAAAGATATTATGGTATTTTCATGCTTTAGAAGAGTCAAAAACATGCATACAGCACCTTTTAAAAAAAAATGTGCTTATGTTGGGCACTTTTATATTTGTTTACCATGGCAGATAATGGGAACCTTTTCATAAAATTGATCAGTGTGCTGACACATACAAGTATCTGAGTGTCATATACTGCTGCACCTAAAGGTTATTGTACAAAGCAATGAAGTAGCATAAGTGGTTCTATTTTACTAATGAATTCTTATTTAATGGTTTCTCTTCTCTTGTAGGACTTGAACTTGTGGATTTAGATTGTTTCTGTCAGCATCTCCTCCACATTGGCTGCACCAAAAACAATATATAAAATATTTGGGGAAAATACAATGTAAGGGGGGATAGACCACCTTGACAGGATTAACTTGCTTAGCTCCAACACAGCCTCTAAGGATTGTCTAATTTTCTTCCCAGTGTCACTTTCATTAACATTGTAAAATAAATAATAATACCCTTTAAAAAGTGTATAAATAATTGATATTATGGGGTGTGATCAGTTAAGCTTTGAGGCACTGGATGTGTTAAAAGGATAGTTCACCTGAAATGAATGCGAGGGGGGACAATGCAATTTTATATCACAATTTATAAGCTTGAAACTCAAAATTTTAGCTATTTAAATGTATAAAAAAATTATATGTATATTTTATTTTTATTTTGTATTGTTATTATTATTATAAATTTGATTTGCGTTTTTCATTCTGTAGTAAAAACAGGCTTCCACACTAACCTGATCTTACACCAGGCCTTTTCACTCTTCACCACTGGCAGGGAGCAGAAGGAGCTTGAGATTTTACATGAACGTTGTGTCTGTGGGAACGAAAGTAACCCTGAGGTCACAGGTTGGCAGTGTTAACATCAGCTGAGTTTTCATGGACAGCATATACAGTCAGTTAGCAAGATCACACTCGCACTCATACACACACTCACAATGCTGTATTGATAATCAACTGCTCTTACATGCTCTGAAGGAGTGTGAACAAACACAGCTGTTCTCTCAGTATAGTCCTGCTAACACACACACAGCTACACTGGGAAACTCAAATAAGTCCATGTATAGTAGTCCTCAGTAAAGTAATGTTTCAATGGCAAACTACCATAATTACAAGATTAGAGAACAAATAATGCATAAAGTGTTTTATGTTATTCATTTACTGTGGGTTTTGAGCATATGCATATTTCAAATGCATATACTAAAAATGGGTTTCGAGGTTTTTGAAAAAAAAAAAACTATATAATTATCATATTTGTCTAAACTACAAAAACATGATTTTGTGAAAATATCATGTACAAAGTGTGTACATATATTCATTAGACCTATAAATAGTCTGATCAGACTTTTGATATGAAATACTCTGTTGGATCAGGGGTTAATACTGAGGACGAACTCCAGAGATGTAACTAGCTGTGTTTAGATGCGTGGGAACGTGTGTGTGTGAGTGTGTTTGTGCAGACAAAGTGCTGAGTAGTCTGTGAAAAGCATGAGTGTGTTTTGGAGAGAGAGAGAGAATGTGAATGTGTTATATCCGTTTGCTGTGCTTTGGCCAGGTGCTTCTATCATTACACATGCTCTTCTATTAATACAGCAGAGCAGAAACGTTTCCAGTCTGACGGCGATATGTTAAACTAAGCTGAACTCAGACGGACTGCAAACAGAGAGACAGACAGCTTCACAAACATAGTGTGAAGTGAATGTGAAACAAAGTGTGTGTGAATGGATTCATCGGATGTAAAAAAATTTTTTAATGATCTTTGAACTGAAATGTGTCTTGGTAGCATGTCTACACAACCACACTATAATGAGAAAAATCTGTTGACTGATACTGGTGGTTTTTTTTACTGGTGAGTTTGTTTTTTACTTCTGCGATTTCGATTTTTGTTTCATTGACTTTGTATGATATCTACTCACATGAAAAATTACATTCACGTTAATTATAAACAAAGTTAGTGCAATGATGGGTTCAAACTAAATGCGTTCGTGAGTGTAGATTACATACAAGGTAAATAGAGTAGGGTGACTGATATTTCAGTTAGAAAAAAAAGAGGACATGCTGTGGGGGGGGAGGGGTGCATTGAAACCATAAAACTGTTACTGTACTTTAAAACATGAAACTTTTGGCTCATCAATAGAGTAATAACCAACAAATTGAAAAGATGTTTAGCATTTAACACCTTTTACATGACACATGATTTAAAAAAAAGCATGACATATAAAGTAATGCAAGAACACATACAATAAACGGCAGCTTTAGAAAGAATTGTCAAATCTAGGAGATTTAGAACTCCTGGATAGATGCCCCAAAAGACAAACATGTCTGGGAAAAAGAAAATGTATGGCCACCCTAAAATAGAAGCAAATTTGGCCACGAACGCATGTTATTCGCCTCAGTTGAGTTTTCTGTGTAAGTTCAGACTATTTAACTCGATTGAATACACACAATGCACACTCCCTTTTCGTTTGATGTGAAGTCAGCAGTTCAGCTTTTTATTTCAACAACAACTGCATATTAGCTACTAGATTTTTATTTTATTTAGTTCAGTTTGTAGTCATGCAAGTAATTTATCAGCCAAAACAACAACAGTGGTCTATGAGATTGTATGTGCGCAGATGCGTAGTGTTTTTTTATAAAGCGACATTGCCACCTACTGGCCTGGCATGCATATTACAGCATTTTAGTCATTTTTGTGTGAACAAGGATAGCTTAGACAATCCTGTCATCCATATTTGAAAGGTAAAGAATTTATTTTTTATTTTTTAATTGTGTAAATGTGCTTTCAGAGTGTGTGCAATGGCTCTGACCTTGTCTATCTGATAAAAGAGTAAAATACCTTAATTTTTGATATCTGCAGTTGGGTTTTTTATTTTATTTCTGCGATTCAGCTGAATGTCATGCATTCACAGTACATTTGAAACATTATTTGCCTGTTTTATTGACTTTGTATGTTATCTACTCACGTGAAAAATTACATTCACATTAGATATGAACAGTCGTTGTGTTCAAACCAAATGCGAATTTAAATATTTGTGCGAGTAGTTTGCATTCAAAGTCAATAAAGGTAAACAGATTAGTGACTAAATTAGAATTAGGAACATGAAACTTTTGGCCCTCGACAATAGAATAATAACAAACAGACTTTAAAATGCTATGTATTATGCATGCCAGGCCAGTAGGGGGCAATGTCACTTTGTAAAAGAAACAACTACGCGTCTGTGCACATACAATCTCATAGACCACTATTGTTGTTGTGGTTGATAAATTACTAGCAATAAATTAAAGAAAATAAAGAAGAGTGATAAGTAAAATCAAGGAGAAGGAATGATAGGTATGACGAGAATAAAAACAGAGATTGTAAATATTTAGACTGAACGAAAGAGAAATAAACCAGATGGACGGAAAATGAGTGAGCTGATTTTTTGTTTTTTAACAGGCGGTATTTGGCCAATGGCCAGACACTGTTTAACAGGCTTCCTGAGGAACATGAACCAAAACAAACAACAACACACACACACACACACACACACACACACACACACACACACACACAGAGAAATGTATGCTGTGGCCCAGATTCCATTCAGTAATTTCACTTTTTCCATGAGAAAGAAACAGTACAGCAGCAAACAAAAGCTGGTGGTGTGGTAGGACTTAAATAGAAACTTACTCTATGTAAATAAACATCATCGAAACGTTGTGAAGGGGAAGGGCTCACAAACATTGTAAACTATAGTAGCTTACCACAGAAATCACAAACACTGAAAACATTAGAAACAAGTACTTACTACAGTAGCTAGCTTGCATACAAAGTGGCTAGCATAAGTTGGATCATATTATTATTTTGTTGTTTTGGTATAATGTAACTATCAAAGCCTGTTTGTGTTAAAGTGTCAACAGAAACATGTTAGCTTTAGCTTTTCTACAGCTGAGAGCTTATTTTGGTTGAGTCAGTATTTGAGGCAAGCAGAGAGAAAGAAGGTGAGAGAGAGTGAAGAATTACACAGACAAAAATCATTTCCACTTTTCTGAAAGGTCAAACACCTTCTCCTGTACTTCTAGTAACAACAACACTCACACTATGGACCCTTTTCACAAGCTTGTTATGACACGTTTAACAGTCATCAGTATCTTAAATCCTTGAAGGTTTTTAATATTACGATTTTTTTTAAAAACATATGAACATTTATATGTATTTATGAATGTATAATATCATTGCTTCAAATTACAAAAAACGAATTACCGCTTGTGCGAGGCGTTTCTAATGCAGCGTCTATGGGACAGGACAGTAAATTTGACGTTATTCTTTCCTCTGGCTGCCGTCATCAGTCTCACACTATTCTGTTTTCCTTTTTCTGAGTCTTGATAACACCCTTGTTGAGTTTTTATTTTATTATTTCAGCAGATAAGATTGTAAAAAAATTGCTTTCTTGTCAATTAAATTAACCTTATTATAAAAATGTTTAGATGTATTTACTAAAAAACAAATATAGTGAAATGCAACAAAATTAGAATCACTATTCAGAAAATTATTAGAATCACTAATGATATTTAACAGGTGGCCAAATAATGAGTGTTTGCATGACACCCTTTTTCTTTTTTTTGTGTTTGGCCATTATTTACATGATAACTTGTTCTCCTACTGCATCTCTGTCTTTTTAAAATGAGTTCAAAGTGCACATTTTTAAAGCAGTATTGTTATGTAAAGAGCAACAACACAATTTTACAAAAATGCAGAAATCACACAAATGCAATATACATATTTACAACCAAAACAACAATGGCGGACTACACGATTGTCTGTTTGTTTCTGTCTGTTTCTTTACTAAGTAACATTGCCACCTGTTGGCCTGGCATGCATAATACAATGGGGTTTTTTTTGTCACTTGTACTTAATCCATGCTAGTATTTATTTATTTTTTTTATTATGTAAATGTTTCCTTAGTAGGCAATAGTCAAAGAGTCAGATCATTTACTGGTGTTTAAATAGGGTGCTTTTTCAGTCCCAGTCCCAGTCCCAGTCTCAGTACCAGATTTATCAGGCGTCACCACAGCGGAATAAAACGACAGTTATCCTGCCATACGTTTCATTTAAAAAATGTAATTATACATATATATTATAATTATAAAGGTATTTTAGTTCTCTCTAGGAAATGCTATCCATACCATTTCCCTCTATGTCACAGCTAGCTCAGAATATCTTTCAATATGGTATTTTAGTATCTTGGATTGAGTGTGTGAGTGCTCCATGACTGCATGAGAGCAGGTTCATGACACATGCATAAACTGAGGAAAATTTACAATCACTATGCCTTAGCCAAAGGCCAGTTGAAAAGTTCACCACACTCATTCATTCAGTTACATGCCGCAGACCTACTTTAAGACATAACAATGGACTCATACTTCGGTTAATCTCGCTTTTATGAATAAAGAGCCGAGTTCCATGTTTGGTCGAGACTGTTAAAGTCAGCTCATAAATATCTCAGGGGTCCAAACAAGAGTGCAAAACGTTGAGCAAAACTGTTGACTTACAGGGGTAAAAAGGTAAAAAAAAATTTTTTTTAAAATCCCCTCTAAGAATCAAAGCTTCATGTACAAAGTCTAAACCCAAGTGTACACATCAATTAACATGTTTTATTGCTCAGTTTAAGAAACGGAGGACTGAACTTCACCCCTTGACGTGACTTAGAAAGCGCTGTGCATACCATATGCATCTCACACAGTGGTGTCAAGTAACAAATTACAAATACTCAAACCACAGTAATTGAGTAGTTTTTCCTCAGGAACTCTACTTTACTAAGTAGTTTTTAAAATGTGTACTTTTACTTTCGCTTAAGTACATTTTTAGGACTGCATAAATGGAGCACACTGTTATTCTGTAGGTGAACAATTAATTTGTGCACGTTAATCCACTAAAAAAAAGGGTTTGTTTAGGTAATTTTCAAACCATTTGGTTCTGTGTTTTGATTGGTGGTCCTTCTCTTTTGACGTCAGTTTGACAGCTTCATCCACAATATTCTTAACCACACCCCTTTTTACCATTAATTTACTACAAGGGAATGATGTGGAAAAAGAAAGCCCCGCCCGCTACACAATATTCTATTTCAGTTGGAAGTCCATCAACATACTAAAATAAAATTCTCAGCAACTTCCAGCTCATGCGTTTGACATTAAACAAAAACCAAATGCACTACAGAATGTTACTGATCAAATACATGCACAAATTGATAAAATTGTATTCTATCAGTGCTGCAGGAGCGCCAACTGCTGGACACTAATAGGTTTTTGGTCAGGATTCAAAGTGCATAAAAAGCATTAACATATCATTAACATTTCACCACAGATGTTTGCCCCCCTTCTCTATTTAGATTTTTCGGTTGCACTGATTGTGTTCCACATGTAAACGCATCATCCTGCGTTCTGTGGGCTTATTTTAGGTACATATATTAATGTAATGTGTTCATACAGTAATTTAATATCACAGTTTACATTTATAATCCATGAATGGCAAATAATTTGACCTACAAACAATCAAGAATATTATGTAAGCTACTTTTTTTTGCATGGTATCAAGTTAAATAATTTTCATAGAATAAAACTCACTACTCTTGAGTACTTTTAGAAGAACACATACTTTGAGTAGTATTTAGAACAGATACTTTTACTCTATACATTTTTTTGGCAAGTAATGCTACTTTTTCTTAATTTTTCAGTACTCTTTCCACCACATATCTCACATTACTGGCTTCAACCTCTATGCTACCAGTATAACGTAAAGTGATGCCTCTTACATCACTGCTTGCTAAATACAGTATTGTGATGCTGCTGCATTAAATATATCTGACAAGTTCAAGTCCTGAGTGCGCACTTGGCACTGAAGCACCTAAACAGTGGCTCAGTGATACTTCGGAAGAATGTCGGAAGTGTACTGTGACACAATTGATGATTTTCCAAGACACCGGCTATAAATAACTATTTTCGTGCTAATACAACTAAGTGTCAGATCCCTGAGGTTAGCGCAACAAGACCTTGGTCTCAAATGATCCTTTTGAAGAAAAAGCACAATTTATTTTCTAAAAATGTCATGATAACTTATTTCCACTTAAATATAATATGGTGTAGAATAAAAATAAGCAGTCATTACAAAAGCAATCAATATATACTGCTGTTTTTGTGTGGAGGCAAAAGATTTGCAGACACTTATTTTGCAAGAATTTTTGTGGGGAGGAGAAAATTTTCCCGATGCTGACTTTGCTTGTTCAAGATGGTCACACATATTTGGTCGGGAGCTGTTGAACTTTAATGTCACCATCAAGGACCACAGTTTCAGCTAAAAATCTTAAAGAGACAGTTCACCCAACAATGAAAATTCTGTCATAGTTTACTCACACTTTACTTGTGGCAAACCTTCTGTTAAACACAAAAGAAGATATTTTGAAGAAAACTGGAAACCTAGTAACACTTGATTTTCACAGTATTACTTTAGGGTGAGTAAATATTGAGTATTTTTATTTTGGGGTTGAGCTATCCATTTAAATGATCTATTTAAGAAAAAAAATGCTTTTGGAAAATAAGTTGAATATGCCTTAGAGTTAATTAACAACTATAGGTCGTTATTGAAAAAATATATATGCCTATATCCATTGCCTATATATCCATTGCCTATATATTAAAACAAATTCCTTGTGTGTGTAAGCACACTTGGCAATAAAACTGATTCTGATTGTGAAGGTATAGCTACAAGATACAGGTTTATCTAAAGGGTTTATATTGGTATACTGTATTAGAGATAGATATTCAGCGATAATCTTGTGCCTTCATTTCTGAGTGAATCCTGTTTTATTTACAACAGGCACTGTATCCCATTCCAAATCGGCAAACAACGCATATCAGTGTATACATTCTACATTAGATGTTATTATAGCACTCAGCACATCCCCCTTGTCACCACAGCCCGGCGACGGTGAGTTAACTTGATTCAAGCGTTTTGCTCCTCCTTTCCAAACCTCGGAGGTGTTGCGCTCCAGCCATTCAGTAAAAACACAATCGAGTTCCTAAAGTTCAGACGTCTGGCTGGACGCAACCTATACGGACCAGGAGACTCCGTATATGAGTACTGGACAGTGATGTGTGTTAAAGCTTGCCTTCCTTCAGGAGAAATGGTTCCTACCTATGGAATGAAGTAGGCTACAAGCGTAGTCTCTTGTGGATAAAACAACGCTTGCTTGCTTGACGTTTCGTATTTTTTACAGGTAAGCAGTGCAATGATTTAGCCTACTATTTCTTGATTTTCTGAATGTAAACAAGAAAAAGTATATCTTTAATAGACGGACTACGAGTTGCATTAAACATTTCATGAAAACCTACATAGTAAAAACAAATCTAGAACTTTGTTTTAACCTACTTTCAGTTTTGTAGCAGAACAAACACCTTAAAACCTGCTTTCTTGCTTGTCTAGTGAGCAGAAGTGGATGCTTTAAACAACTTAATGTCTGTTTTAAAAATTACGAGCTTCGTACCAGGTAACCCAAGTCAATATGTCATAACGTGCGATGCTGCTTCGGTGATGAATGTGATTGTAAAGATTTGAAGATTCCTCTGATTGTCTCATTATCCGGTAGAATAGAACATAAACAACGAATGAATGAAAGCTAATGTGAAGCAATAAATCGTAAGTTATGACTTTAAAATAGAATCTTAAAGCACAATACCTCTTATGTTAGCCAGTATTGTAGTTATAACATTATAGACTACATGCGCGAGTTGGAGGGTTTGTTGGGGATTGAATTGACTCTTTAATTACGGTGGTATTACCCATGCGCATCTGTCATAACACAGTAAAAAAACATTAGATTATGAAATGTTCACCACAAAATGAAGTCTTTCATCATTTATTCATCCTCCACTTGTTTCAAAATTGTTTGAGTTTCTTTGTTGAACACGAAATATGCTATTTCTCAGCATTGACTAATAGTTTTTTCATTCCTACTATGAACGGCTGCTGGCATTCTTTAGAATAACTCGCTTTGTGTTCAACTTAAGTAAATCGCCATAGTGTGAGTAAACATTGAGGAAATTAGCATTTTTGGGGTTTTGGGGGGTGAACTATCCCTTAGAAACATACGTTTACTATAGGCAATCGGACAGAAACAAGTGCTGTCAATCTAATTGCGTGTAGAGCACAACAGACGTTATTGCGCAAGAAAAACATCAGCAGCACAATCAAACTGCTGTCAGATCTATTGCTTTTGTATCAGTATCTCTATTGTATTAAAAGAGATCATAATTTTTTTTTAATGTTTTAATGTTTTATTTAAAATTTTAATTTTAATTTTAATGCATTGTGAATGCGTTATCACGTGAGTTCATTGAGATGTCGACCCGAAGCCTGTACAAACACAAAATTGATATCTTGGATTTGTTGAATGTGCCAGAATGTGCTCCTGTAGTCCCTTAATATCAATAAACGTTCTAACCCACCCAAAAGGAGATTATGCTCGGTTATTCTGGCGTTTAAACCCATTATTTTCATGCTTCAAAGACTCAGAGGAGAAAGGTTTTTGTGGAGGACTCTATCAAGAAGTACTTTGGAGCAAGGGTTGAGTGGCATGCTGAGATTCTGACCATTCTTTTTTTGTGATTCTGAATAGTTTTGTAAATCCACCTCAGCTGTACGCCTCTTTCTTGTGCTCAGTGGTTGGCAAGAGGTCTGAAGGAGATGTTGAAATGGTTGTAACCTTTAAATGTCAACTAGATTATTGAAACACATTAGGGTGTAGCATCTGTGAAATTACCTGTTATGTAGTTTTAAGCAAAATTAGAAGTTCTAGAAGGGTTTTTTTTTCTTTGCAGTGACCATTACTGGTTCCCAAAAGAACCACCTTTTCATTAGTGTGAAGAAAATATTTTTGTAATCAAAAATGTTTTTCCAATTTTGTTCAACCTTAATATGAAAGATTCTTTATGGAACCAGAGATGAAGTTTGCTTTTTATTTTTCAGCAAGTCATTAAAAAAAAACATATTTTGCTGGCAGGAATCCAATATGCTTGTCTTAGGATCCAAATGTACAAACATTTTAAACTCCAAAGAACCACATAAGCAACTCAAGAACTTTACAAACTGTACAGCACTCTACTGACCCTTTGAGCAGAAAACCAAAGATATTATTTGTTAGCGTCATAGGTATTGTTAATGAATGACGTTAAAGCAGTCCTAGCACCAGCTGCGAGTTAAATCCGATCCGTTATTAGTAATCTGGGCTACATTCCTTATGTAATGTGTGATAATAACTGCAGTAAGCATGTTAACACGTTCCTCTTGGTTTGGTTGGAGATCAGCTGGCAGTCGGCCAGTCATCATTCGGGATAGGCAAACACTGAGGGGGCACTCAGGCTATGAAGGAGGGATGAGCGTATGAGAAAAGCAAAGACAGAGATACAGAAGGAGAACAAGCAAACATTCCTGACTCTGTGTCTCGGCAATTTAATTAAAAGGGTTGGTAGGATGTTATACTGGGCATTCGGAGATGAAGGCTTAACCCCCCCTGGTCAGGCTTGGACTAATCCCAAAGGTCAGCTAATAAGTGCTCGGGTCATGCCACCATGACAACTAAATAGGGGAGTATCTCAGAAGAAACTTCCCAGTCGCATTTAATAACGCCATGATGGACGTTAAGACACAGTGAGCAGGAATAAGTGTGTGCAGATGCTGGGTGAAGAATGACTTTAATTAGTCCTTGGTAAAGTCAAGTGTCAATCTGATGATTATTTACTTACAGAAACCCAAAGATCGGCAATTTTGTGTCTTGTGTGCAACTTTGGCTGTTGTTAAAGGTCAGAAACATGTCACTTGTTGTTTAGTTTATGCCAATCACTAAAAACTGTTTCTTAGTTCTTGAAGTGTTGGGCAAACAAAGACTCGCAACACAGGAGTGTTAAACATGGAACAACATTCAAACTTATTTAATGTCAGTCATTCAGAAGTTGTACGTCTGATAATTTAACTGGTTTGAATTATGAGCCTGAGTTTCAAAATCACTTCACTATAAGCACAGCTAGTGAGAAAAAATCATGTTGAGGCTTTTAGGATTTATTTCATGTATGTTCTGCCATGGCGTCCACTTGTAAAAACACAGTTTAGAGTGCAACCCTGCTGAGTGTGTGTGTGTGTGTGTGTGTGTGTGTGTGTGTGTGTGTGTGT
>CAIGQW010053975.1:557950-575170 GCA_903798125.1 Danio choprae | reverse complement strand
TGTGTGTGTGTGTGTGTGTGTGTGTGTGTGTGTGTGTGTGTGTATGAATGTCACAGCTGAAACTACTCGCTAAGTGCATCTAATTATGGTTATCTTATAGTCAACCAACAAAATCTCATCCCTCTCTTATATATTTTTGTGGTTCTTTTGACTTGATCAGTGTATCATTAATGAATTAAATAACTTGTGTCTGTTTTCTGTTTACTTGAGTCCGTAAAACATTCCTGAGTTTGTTCTTTCCAGATTACATTTCTTCATATTTGTGATTTTTGTGCACGTCAGAGCAAAGAAGCTTCTGTTGTTTTAGGAGGCTTTGTTGAGGTTAAATTGAAAAGTCACAGTTGCTCTGATGAATCTGTTTTGTATTTTAAATTAGCCACATGGTCATGAACGTGATTCAAGCATGTGTAAACACAAACAGTCGCTTACGGGCATGCACACACTTGCGCAGAATCCACATTTAAGTGCAGATGCCTGTTTCTCTTTTGGTTTTCCTCCCTGAAGTCCTCCCCCTACCCTAATCACAAAACAGTTACTTAATGGGAGCTTGCTGTCACCCGGAGAGACTGCACCAGTGCATTCTGGGTAACACATTCCAGCTGTGCTCAGCAGTTGCTGACGGAAATGTGTATTTATCTCTATGTGTGTGTTTGTTTGGCTGTGAGTAATATCACGACAGTAGCATTTTATTTAAGGAAACGAGCAGTCACACCTCATAGTAAATCTTAACCTATGAGTGTGTTTGTGTGACCCATATTTTAAAACTGTATATTATAGGTCAACTGAAATGGTCAAGCCTGGATATGGTATATACTGTTGCTCCTATACTAAGAACTAAGAATAATTATTAATTGTTGCAAATTACTATGTAGCTACTAGCTATTAAACTAACACAAATGTTAACTGGGTTTTAATGTATAATATTTTTTCATGCTGTAATGTGGCTAAATATCTAGGAAAACAGCAAGATACAAAATGTGCACAATTAGCTGTACTACAATCTACTAGCAAACTGAAGCTAAATATTTCATTAGCAGCGTGTGGAGTAACCGAGCATCAAGCAACAGTTAGCTAAACTACAAGCTACTAGCTACTAAACTGTAATAACGTTTTTAAAGCTTGAAGTGAAGCTACTAAAAAAAAGCACTTAACTACAAGCTGAGTGTAAACTGTAGCTAAATATTGTATTAGCAGCTAAATATCTAGCGCTTTAAGTGTCTAGAAAATCGCTATATAAATGTAAGGAATTATTATTATTATTATTATTATTAAAATAATTAGCTAAACTACAAGCTACTAGTAAACTGTAGCCAAAAATGTTAAAGCATGTACTTTAGTACAGCTAATTTTTTAGCAAAACAGTTAACACTGCAAGATACTAACAGTAAACGATTACCTGCACTTCTGCTAGGAAATTGTTGACTAAATATTTTTAGAAGTATACTGTAGCTGATATAGCAGCAGTTAGCAACACTAGGCTAATAACTACTGCTAATAACAGTAAACGTTTAGCTACACAACAGTACAAGCTGCTTGTAAAACCTGTAGCTAAATATTTTTAGCAGCATATGATGTAGCTACAGTAGATATCTACAATTTAGCTACACTACAGCCAAGTATAGTGAACCATTTAACAATTTTAATTGTTTTTTAAACCTAT
This sequence comes from Danio choprae, assembly GCA_903798125.1. Taxonomy (NCBI): domain Eukaryota; kingdom Metazoa; phylum Chordata; class Actinopteri; order Cypriniformes; family Danionidae; genus Danio; species Danio choprae. Next base: position 573,510 of record CAIGQW010053975.1, on the reverse strand, counting down.
TCTTTCCATTCAAAATTTAGCTAAAGTTCGATGTTAGTTTTGGTTAAGTTTTTCACTCCCACCAATCGGTCAAATTAACAAAATTCACACACATGCTGTTATTTTTTGTGGTTTCAGTTTGAGGTGAATTTATTTAGGACCTTGCCACTCAAAAGCCAAAAGCATAAAGGATAAAAAGGAAGAAGTTCAAGACAAACCCCACGCAAATACAAAATTTTGTGTAAACTGGGTCATTCATTCATTCATTTTCATTTCGGCTTAGTCCCTTTATTAATCTGGGGTCGCCACAGCGGAATGAACTGCCAACTTATCCAGCATATGTTTTACGCAGTGGATGCACTTCCAGCTGCAACCCATCTCTGGGCAACATCCATACACACCCGTTCACACTCATACACTATGGACAATTTAGCTTACCCAATTCACCTGTACCGCATGTCTTTGGACTTGTGGGGGAAACCGGAGCACCCAGAGGAAACCCCCGCCAACACAGGGAGAACATGCGAACTCCACACAGAAACACCCACTGACCCAGCCGAGGCTCGAACCAGCGACCTTCTTGCTGTGAGGCAAACGTGCTACCCACTGCGCCACTGTGAGGCCAGGGTCATTCAAAGGATCTCATATTGTTTCTCTGCGCTTTCTAAATCTTGTTTTATCCCCCTCTTCAAATCCTCTTTCTCGTCATTGTCTAATATTAAAAAACATACTTGTCAGAATTAATGAGAAATCTAATAAGAATGCAAACGGATGTTTTCTTGGGTTCTCATTCGGTTGTGGATTCATTCATCATTTACGGCTTATAAATAAAATGAAGCCAAGCCAAACCCAGAGGGAGCATGTGTCTGAGAGTTGGAGCGAAACCTGTGTGTTGATTTTTAGGTGTGTGTGAGCATGCCAGTGTTCTTGTGTTAAAGGCTAAAGACTAAAAAGTGGCATAAATCATCAGTTTGTTGTAGTTAGATTGACAGTTTTGGGCAAAAATACCTCATCTGTTTTGTCTGTACACTCGAAAAAAAGAAGATTTTGCTGCTTGTTCAAACTACTTATTTAAAAAAATTGAAACAACACAATTCTTAAGATTTGTTAACAAACTTAATTGTTTTATGCTCAATCCACCTAAATTTGTTAAGGTAATTTAATCGATTTGGGTTGGGAAAACATGAATGAATTGTGTGAAACCCTGCTTTTTTACAGTGTATAGTGAATAGAGGAACAACTTTCTTTTACTTTAATTGTGTGGACAAAACAAAAACTGACATTTTTCAAAATATGTTCTTTTGTGAAGATAGTTGAAGGCAAATTAATAGAAAGTGTAATTTCTTTAGGTTAACCGTTCATTTTGTATCTCTAGTACTGCCTTCATAAGTTTATAAGTTACATGCTGTACATATTAGGCAATAATTAATGGGTGACTAAGATGTATGACCTATAAAGTGAACAAAAGGTGTCTTGGTGGCTTTTAGTTCTGCTTTATCTGCAGCCTCCTGCTCCTCATGCCACCCTCGTCAAACCTGTTTTCACGCAATCAGTTTTGACAGAAGCCTGGCAAACAAGCACACGAACCCTGGAACAAATAAAGAGAGAGTGAGAGAGAGAAATGTCAAACCCACAGGAGGCCCCATACCTTCCTGTGATGAAGATTTTAAGGGTTATTGCAAAATTCCTGCCGTGCCGGTGGGATTGTGAATATGAAGGAGAACAAAAAAAAAAAAAAAACACAGAAGGAGGGCAAAAGACAGTAACGTAGCAACCCTTCTTTAATGAAAAAACTTTAGTTTCTATGCAAAACTCCAGCAACCTACAGAGAGTCCAAACGTAGTGTATAGCAATAAGAGAAGATGGAACAGTGGGACAAAAAAATATTCAAGGGATGTGCAAAACTACAGCCAAAAACATAATCACTGAAACATAAAAACTTAATCTGTCAGATAATCCATAAAGGGAAACTAAAAAGGGATTAACAGACTGAGATGAAAAGATTGCGTAATTATGATTCAATTATGCTAATTGAGCCAAATTGAATGTCACATCATCTAATTGCTATGCAAAGCTGTTAAACTCATACATACTTACTATCCTTCCCATGCCTGCAGGTATGTTGAAAATTAGCTGGTAAACTGGCTCTTACAAGCAACAAACTAGAAGGTCATTACCAGCTAAGGTGGTGAAGTAGATTTTTGGGAAGTGCCTAGTAAATCACTTAAGAGCCCGGAAGACTTCAAACATAATTGAATAATGAACTGAAATGACGTAATTTCTAACCAAATCAGGTTGAAATAATGTTTTTTTGAGTTAGTTTTGGCAGTTCATAACAGCTCATCAAAGTATGACACATTTAGGCCCAATCCCAATTCTCTTTTTCGTTGTTGCCTTGTAGCTGCTGTATTCTGTTACATTTTCATAACCCTTGGTTTCTAGTGTGGTCCTGGAAAATCCGTTTCAAGGGGTATCTAGCCCTTCCTCTTAGCCCTACGCCTTCAAGCTAAAGAGAATTGGGTAAGGGGAAGGGCAAAGGGGTAGAATTGGGATTGGGCCTTACAATGTTTGAGGGTTTGAAAACAGTATACTATTTCTCCGCCTTTTCAAACTTTTTTTTTTTTTTTTTTTTTTACCTCAAATGAAGAACTAAACTTTGTTACCAGAGCCTTAGGTACTGAGCTTGGACCAGCTAATAAGTTGGAGAGTAACATGTTTAAAAAAGACACAAGTGGGCCAAACATTCTTCTTCATCTGAAACATTATCAGATCAGATAATAAAAAAACACAGAATGAGCAAATATAATCACAAGACTATGAGCAAATATAATCACAAGCTTTCCTAATAGCCAAGCCATTGCCCTTCAAGGGGAGGAGGGAACGAAAGGGCAGAGAAAATAAAATAAATGGTTGATGTGAGAAAAAGAGGCTCACAAAAGGAAACTCTGACAGAAGAAAGGATGAAAAGAGTGAATGTACCTGCCAAATGAATAGTTGTGCATGTCCCTCAATAAAGCAGCTCTTTAACAGCCAGGACTCTTGTTGGAACAGTCAACTATTCTTTGTACACACAAACATACACATTGTTACCTCAGTGGTGGAGAAGATGGCAGAGGCTTGGTCTATTCCTTTGTTGCTCTGGAACTCAAAGACATCTGAGAGAGTTTCTATTGTCACACACAAAATGAAACAAGGACTTTAATTGGGAATTAAGAGACTTAAAATAGTTAAAAGAGCTTCAGCCACTTATGCTACTAATTAGGTTTATTTTGTTCACTTTTAACTTGCTACTTGTGTCCAGACAATTTTAGTTGTCACATTATAGAATCAAATGGCATTGTGCGCTTTGGGTGGACACGGCATTTGAGAAGCTGGGAGGTCTGCTCTAAAACACATTTTGGAGTGAGGTCTAAACTCTCAGAGATGAACTCATAAAGCAAACAGTGGAAAGAGTGAAACTGAGTGCAATGAAGGTCAACGGATATTCAGTCAAATTGGCCTCAAACCACAGTCCTTGTACAAAGAAAAATTTAAAATAATTATAAAAATTCTCAACCAAAACACAAAAGTACTTTCAAATTCAATTATAGAATCATGCAACTATTTATTCATTTTACTTAGGAGTCACTAGTGGTCCTTCTGATTTATTTCAGAACCGACTCAAAAACACATTTACAAACTTTGTAGGTATTCATAAGGAATAATATAGTGCTATGGTTAAATGGGTAGATTTTTCTCTGGAGTGGTTGAGATGCAATAATCGGCTACAGAAGTTTAACTGGGCATGACAGGTTCGGTCATTCTAACTGTCAGTCAACATTAATGTTTCCTGCAGGTTTATTGTTTCTTTCTGTTGTTGTTGTGTTTGATTTACTGAAAAAGTCACATACAGCAAATTTTTACTTAAGGACCAGAAGTTTTCACCGTCTTAACAGAGAACCGAAAGAATTGGACACATAAATTGTACTAATATTACCATGAAATGTGCAGACCAGAGGTGTCCAATCCTGCTCCTGGAGGACCTCCTGCACCTGCTTTATCAAACCTGCCTAAAGGTTTGTAGAGGATGTGTTGAAAACCATGTGTGTTTAATTATGCACTTTAATTACTTGTTTATTCTGTTTAATTATAAACTCTGCAGGTCAGTAGATGAGTAGGTCCTCTCTATGAGCAAGGTTGTGCACCCCATTAAAGGTCCAACAATCTGTGAAATATAAACAGTAACAAGTTTCTTTTCTTTTTCTATTGCAGGGATTGATCACAAAAGAAAAAAGACACTAATTGACAATGCGGCCATTATCTCCCCTGTCACATCTCATTTTGCTTCACTTACTTTGTGGGTCTCTGAGCAGCAGATGTCCTCAAGATTGCACATGCCTCCCCACTAACAACATCTTCTGCGTCCATAGGAACTTGATCTACATGCCTCGTGGCCTTCCATCCACTGGAAAACAACTTTATGTTTTTCAGAACAACATCAATACCTTGAAACAGCAGGACTTTGTGGAGCTTGGCGAGCTTGAAATGTTGGACTTAAGTCAGAATTCCCTCAGTGAAATCCCAGATGGTGTATTCAGTCCACTCTCCTCTCTACACAATCTAGATCTCTCCTCAAACTACATTACTCACATTTCCAAAGACAGTTTCATTGGGCTTGTTAACCTAGAAAGGCTGTATCTCTATAGTAACGTCATTCAGAATATTCACCCAGCTGCCTTTGAGGGACTGGAGAACCTTTTGGAGCTGAAGCTTCAGGGGAATCAGATTAGTGTGTTGCCTGCTCTGCGACTGCCCAAACTGCTCCACTTGGACCTCAGTTATAATAGTATCCCACCTCTTGTAGCTCAAGATTTACAGACACCACATCTTGAATCGCTTAAAATAGCTGGATTGGGGCTGACCAGACTGGATGAGGAGCTGTTAGGCAGCCTAGCAAACCTGCATGTTCTAGATGTTTCTCAGAACCAGCTTGTAGAGATACAACCTACACTAAAGCCAATGTGGGGGCTACGAAACCTTAATTTAACTGGAAACCCCTTGGCATCTCTAAAACATGAAGACTTCCAAAATTTGGTCAATCTCCTTGAGCTTGACTTAAGCAACCTCAATTTGCAAGGCTTCCCTGAAGGATTCTTCAATCTTTTCCCCAAACTAGAGAAGCTCATTGCAGCTGAAAACCCCTTTAACTGCCTCTGCCCACTAGCCTGGTTCCCAGCATGGCTAAAGGATGTACGTGTGGAGCTGTTGAGGACAGAGGAGACTCGCTGCCACTTTCCGCCAATAAACTCAGGAAAGGTTTTGGAAAAGTTGGAACACAAAGATTTTGGCTGTCCCACAACAACCATTGAGCTAACAAGTGCGGGGACAAGTAGTACCACAAGCAAACCTACAAACTCCTCTACACAATTAGGCACAACACGCGTCATTCCTCCAGCGCCACCAAGTGACATATCCTCAGCAGACGCAGACAACATCCCTGTTTATCAGACCACTGCTTTCCCCAGCAGAATCATGGAAGATTCTGAGGAGGAAGGAATTATGTGCCCACCCAATATCTGTCTAAATGGAGGAACATGCATATTTCAGTCAAATGGGATGATTGTTTGCTTGTGTCCACCTTCAATGTCAGGACTCTACTGTGAGATTCAGAATGAAGCTCTGCTTCCCCCGCCTTCACCTCGAGTTTCTGTTGAGACCATCGCTACAGTCCAGCCCAACACAATTAGCTCCCATCACATAACCAGCACTTCTATTTCATTAGACCTTCACCGTTACATACAAACAAGACCACACATACGTGGAATCCGTCTGACGTACAGTAACTTGTCAGGTCCTGACCGCCGACCATTACAGCTGAATGTGCCTCCAACTTACCCTGAATACACACTAAGAGGGTTACAACCAAACAGCACTTATTCTGTATGTGCTAGCCCTCTGGGAGAGCCTGTCCATGTCTCGGTTAGTGCCTGCATGGAGGCTCGCACAGCAGGAATCCCACCCTCCTCCCATGAGCCCAGCGTTGACAGGACTGAACCTTCTTCCTCTCTCATACCCATTGTGGTAGCAGTGGCAGTGGTTATGGTGGTTGCCATAATCGCTACTGTGGTTGTCATCTGCCGCAGGAGGAGACCCAAGGCTCCTGTAGACATGGACTTACATGAGACATCTCCTTTAGAGTTGGAGGGAGTGAAAACCAGCCCAGAGAATGGACTGACACATCCAAAACAACCCGACATCACGCCTTGCCCATCATTAGCACCAAACAGCTTGGAATATGATGTACTTTTAATAAAAGGACAAGGGCAGTGTCCTGCTAACAACAATGTAGCTTGTACGAAAGCTTTGTATGTGTAAAAGCTATATTGCACAATTCATACCTCCAGCCCACAGAGGGCAATGTGCTCCATGACTCCTGCAGGCGGGTGCGATGCAGACACTAGATAGACTCTGCTGGGTTGGTGAACATTTTACTGCATCCCAGCCAAACGCGTAAATTGACTGCCAGTATTTAAACCAGATACTTTTGCCATCTTCCCTTTTTTACAGATACAACTTAAGTGCCTTTTATAACCATAATTATCAGAGAATTTCTCTCTTAAGAGGTGGCCAGACGTTACGCAGTACACAGTGTTGCTAGGCTGGAAAACAGGTTACTTTAGAGGTAGCTGGCTCTGGAAGTGGTAGACAGAAGTCAGAAGTTGTGGCCTGGACGCCTGGACTGTTTTGTTGTCCAGAAAAAAAAATTGCACTGATCAGAGACACTGGGACTGTGCCTAAAAGAGGAACTGAAAGTGTTCGGCCTCTTAGAAGATGCTTCAAATAGGTCAGCATCAAAGCATCCCACTGTCCCTCTACCCCATCTATCCTGCACGGGAGATTATTTGCTGTGAAAAACACAATGAAGAGACATTTTGTTACTTTGTCTAGTTTACTCTGTTTTAGCTATGTAATTATAATGTTCTTTTTGTATTTTTAAAGTAATTACTCAACTTGGAGATGAATTCTGTTGTTTACTTACTCTCAAAGTGTTCCAGAACTGTGTGCATTTCTTACATTGATTAAAAAAAGAATCTGTATTAAAGAATGTCAAACATCTTCAGAAAGACATTAGCATGAGTAAATAGTTATGTTTCCATCCAAAAGTGCAAATTCGATTTATGTGCAAAACTGGAACATTGCATAAAACATTTGCCAATAATGATAATAGCAAACCACTTTGATGATGGACCATTTTTTTAGGATGTCCATAAATGCCGTCCCATCACACCCATTCATGATCTGTTAAAACAAACTCACTATTTTTTGATGCACAAACTGGAATTTTTCTGTAAATGTGTTTCCATTACAGTTCATGCACATTTTTTCTTATCGGATAAAAAGTTTATCCTACTCATTATTTTATGCGATATTCCAAAATGCACATAAAAATGGGTAAATGGAATCATAGCTAATGATAACATAATTGTAATGCTTGGGCAAGCTTTTCCTTTCAGTGCCATTTCTGTGTCCTTTTTTGTGTTAAGTGGTTGTGTTTGTTTTTACTTGTAAACACGTGACTGTAGAAAACATTCTTTCTCCTCATACTGACTCTTATTCCTGAATACACTTAAATTCTCCATCTTTGCTAATGTCTGACAAAGAAACACTTTGCAAGACTATAAACACCCGCAGACATTTTTGACCTCAACAAATTCCACACATCAACCAACAGGCTAGTACTATATAAGGAGATGGATAACAAATGCTTTTAACAAAGCTGTTTTTTGACGTACCAGCTTTCTAAAAATGCCCCGTAGTCATAATTCAGACTGGGCCCCAAACACAGGCAAACTACGGAAAGACTTCAAAGCCTGATTTTTTGGTATGTGTTGCCGAGCTGAACGCAATTTATGTCGTACAACGCCGCAAACTAGTCCAGATGGCTTTTCTCACTTTACTATGAAAGCTTACAATTGTGAAGTGATTGTATTTTTCATGGTACATTATTTCGACATACACCAGGGTATTAAGTCATTTTAAAAATACAAATTTGCATAGGAATATAACAAGACCCATTTACAAGGAGATTGACTGCTTCTTTTTTCTTTTCTGAAAGCTCCGAGCCAGATCTGTCATTGTGGAATTGCATGTTTATGTGTATTATCAACTCAGTAAGTTGTGTTAAGAGAAATGGAGCCAGTGCTCCACTCCAAAGTGAGGAAAGGTCAATTGTCAAATTCTCCCCATACTCAATTTTACGTCAGTTTTTGCAGCCCTGTGTTTCACATATTTTTGTCTGTATGTCGTGTGCAGACTGAACATGTCGGCGTCTTAGACATCTAAAAATTTGAACTGGAAAGAGGACACAGCACTAGGGGCTTCAAATATTTGAAACATTTTTAAAACCTCTTTCAAGTCCCATGCTTGCATTGGGATGCTTGCTGTTTCTCTTTTGTGTTGTGCACAGAGCCAAGTCTTCTTTTTTAAATGTAAAAATGTGTACTTAAATGTGATGTCAGTCGAGAAAATAAAATGGAAATGGTTTTGTGACTTGTGTAACTTTGCACTTCATAACTTAAGCAGCATGGCCACAAAATTAAACTAAAATATTAATTTAATCAAGACTTCAGTTTTAAATCTATTTAAATATTTTGAGAAATTTTCAGTAATTATATTACATTTATTTTCTAGATACTGATACATTTTACAAAACTAATATTCTGTTAGTAAACATTAATGTGGATTATAAATACGTACTAATACTTTTTTTTTACACTTAATTGAGCATATGCTCATGATGGGTGCATTAGCTATGATTAATGATATATTTAAAAAATATTACATAATAAACACTAAATAATATAATAACTTTAAATAACAGATTTATAATAATTAATTAAAATTAAATATACACATATATATACACACACACACACACACTCACAAATATTAAATGAATATTTTCTAAAGGATGCTTTACAATATTATATTTGTGCATATACATTAGTTTAGTCAGTACTGAAGCCAAATCTGGAGATAATCTCACAAAATAACTTACAATAATGGTTAAAAAATTAGTAGCCCAAATTTATATGTTAGGGAAAAATATTAAATAAAATGTTCAAAAATAGCAAAAATCAAGAGAAACAAAAAATATAGACAATTTTGTTGAAATGTTGCAGTTTGTAATTTGTTTTTGCAATACTTTACATGAATTTAAATGTATTATCTTTCCATTTCTAAAGATGTTCTGTGACTAAAATATTATTTTAATAAATATATCTGTTTAAGAAATCTGTTTTGTTCAAATGCACCAATATATATTACCCATATTCACTGAGAAATGGAGAAAAATATTCATTTTCAAAATGGGGTGTACTCATACATGTTGAACACTGTTAATGACTGACACAGATTATTAACCACATATTTAATTATATACATGAATTAAAATATTAGGTTTATTCTAACTGATTAAGATCATTGATCATTCTTGATGGATTTTATGTAATGTTGAGAAATTAAGCCTTTTTTATAAATCAGTTTAAAGTGTTACTGACAGTTGTCACCAAACAGTCCTGAAATCACAAAATACACCTTGAATTCCAAAACTAGGGTTTTTCAGGGAACTTCAAGACTTTTTTTTTTACTTCACACCAGGGTCCTATTAACCCTGTCAGGACTTGTTTTGTCATAATAAATGGTGAAGAAAAGGAAGAGAAAGAAAAACCCAACTAATGGCCTCCACGTCATGTTTTGTTTAAGCCCGAAAATGAAGGAATGGAGAAACTGAATGGTCCGGAAAGGAGAGGCTCCTTCCAAGAAAAAAAAATTGCACATCTGTACTGTATGTTGTGGCAAAATGACAAAGTTTTAGTCCAAATTAAAAATCTATTCCAAAACCTCGAGTTCAAGCCGAAATTAACACTAAAACAATACCATTGTAGAGCAGAACGTGCTGTTCTTTTGTCACTGAAAGAGTCCCAATGGACGCCGTTCAAAATGAGCCTTAATTCACTTAAAAACCAAACATCTAATGTGGTTCCCATTATGGAGCGCTCAGTGGGGAAAACGGGAAGAGGAATTTATTTATTTGAAAAAGCTGGTGCTGATAAAACAGGGTCAGGGCTTGCAGGGGGTCACACCGTGAAGGAAAGTAGAAAGAAGTAGGTTTGTGGAGGGTAAAGAGGTATGAGGTGATGGGGGATGGATGAAACTTGAGTTGAGACTGATGGTTGGGTCTGATAATATCTCAAATGGGCCCCTCGGTCAACGGCCCCCTCCTGGACTCATACAGCGGTCAGTGCTGGCAGATATACTGCAGCACAGATACACTCCACAAATCTGGAGAAAGAGAGTGAGGAAGATGAAAACGGAAAATAAAAAGGAGTGAGTCAGACTGCATGCACCATTGACTGTAACGACTGATAAGATAAAGTAGATTTAAAATGCTAAATTGCTGGTGACTATCAGAGACACAACAACAGCAGATGAAGAGCAGCTTGAAGTCGTCATCAAATCAAAGTCGACAGTGTTTATTTTGTTAGCTCACTTTGAGGTAAACTGGTTAAAAAATAGGCTGTTTAGGTAAGAATCTGAGAGTTTGTTCATGCTCTGGAATGACATGATAATTAATGATGCATTTAAAGGTGCTGTATGTACATGTTTGGCTTTTCTAAGGGATAAAAATGTTTGCAGATATTTGAGAAACATGCTAAGTGAACATAATTGTTTATCTAAATAACAATGCTACAGTCAGCCATTCTCCTTTGAAAATGTGCATTCCGTGTCAGATTGATTTTGTTTGCTTGCGTTGTTTTGGTCTGAGTAACTCCGCTCATTTTACTCCATTATATTTAAGCACCCAAAATAACAGTGTATTTCATTTTGGTCTTCAAGGCTTACTTAATGTATGCCACCTTTAAAGGTAAACTGCAGAGGACAGTAGCAGCCGCAGAAATGAGACAGATTCAAAGATATAAAAATCTACATGAGGTTTGTTTTTAATTAGCAAATAATATACTTACTACAAATGTAAACATTAGCAGAGCAACTTACATTAAATGGCTTGATTGTCAGAGACACTCGCTCCTGTTAGTGTTGTCAATCTGGCAACCTTCGTTTGTGTGGAGTCGTCGGAGGAGGGGTCAGGTGGAAAAAAACCCTCTCCAATATTTTGCTACTATCCAATATTAGCTCACAATTGGTAAAATTTGTGAAGTAGTCAGCTTTATTTTTTACAATTATTATAGATGTTTTAAGTCTGTAAAACCCCTCACTACACACTTTATACACTTTTCTCAGAAAGGCATTAACATTTTCACACTTTTCTCGCTTGATTAAACACTCGAGTAACTTCTACCTTCCTTTAGCATGTATAGAAGTCCAAATTTTTGTGCAGTGGTTAGCATCTTCCCCTGCCTTTGGGTGCTACTGCAGGTGCAAACATACTGTACAGCACAGCACTTCAGAGTCACACTGCTAGCAATCGAAGATTTATGTAACTTTGGCAAGCTGAATGCATTGTACAGGAGACACGGCACGGAGGAGATTGATTGACAATGGTCTACAGCGAATCAGGATGCAGAACACAATGCGCTAATCAGGACGCAGAACACAATGCGCTATAAAAATTGCACAAAAAAATCTGTGAAACTGCGAGGCCGCAAAACCGCGGTGAACCGCGTTATGGCAAGGGACAACTGTACCTAGTTCAGCCACTAGGTGTCAATCCCATACTGCACCTTTAACTTTTTGACATATATGATTGCTCTGGTGTGATCAGTCTAGACTGGTTTCTGGAGCATACGATCACTGTGTACACTGTAAAAAAATTTAATGACAAAAAGTCAAGACAACAAATATTTTTATGTTGCATTTTAATAAGTTAAACAGGTTTCAACTTAATTTCTTAAGTTATACAAAGTTTGACAATATTTTTAGTCAGTTTGATTGAGGTTAGTTGAGATGACTAGAGAAGTTCATTTAATTCAACAAAAAAATGTAAGATGCTAAGATATTCAATGCGCCCCATGATCAGCTGCTTAATTCAAATCTGATTCCCGTGATGGCTAGCGCAGAGCCACAGAAAGATGTGCACAGCACTTGTTGTCAATCACATTTGATCAGTGTTTTCAAACAATTTATATTTTCTATACACATTGTTTAAATTTTTTTGTATATGCCTATGTATATTATTCATTTTATATAATAGTGTAATTTAGTTCTCTTTTTCTTCCTTTACTAAAGCACAGCATGTGTGTTATGATAAGATATTAAATGCCCATGTTTTGTTATTTGTGCTGTTATTGCGCAGGCACTGAAGCGCTACAAAGTGGAGGGAAAACATTTGTGGTATTTTAATGGTTGCTAAATCTTATTGAACAAGTCAGTTGTTATTCAACAGAATTGGCTAAATGAATACCCTAAGTTGTTGCCCCACACTTACTTTACGTTAAAGCAAACCAGACCAGACAAAGAGTGGATGGCAACAGTTGCTAAGGTAGAATTGATTAGTAATTTAATATTTTCACAAGAATCACTGACCAACCATTCCTGTGTACAATGGATACTGCGCATGTGTGTAAAGATACTATGAAGAAACATGAGGTAATTTTGTGTTTCCATGAATCTGACTTCTGCAAACTTCATTCAGGGGTGAGAGTGCATACCCTGAAGTTCATCCTGCCAAGAACGGGTCATAGCCCAAAAAGATGATTTGTAAGAGTTTGTTTTAACTAGCAGGCCTGTTTGCAGCTGTTGTGGTTATGGATTAAGATAAAGGCTCTCATAAGAGACGACAGCTCAAATTAGACCAGGTTCACAAATACACAAATATGATAGAGATAATAATAATATTTAGTCAGGGAAAAAAAGTTTTGTTAATTTCTCGATTTAATTCGTAAACATACATTGAAAAGATTAAATGTCATTCATTTTAAAAAGTATAAATACTTACTAAATAAATAAAGTCAAACTAAACCAAAAATAAAATTAGTCAATTAGTAAATTACACATTCTTTAGGACACAATTTTCCTATATACTATTTAAAAATATGATGAACAAAAACTCATTACAGTAACACACACCTCAGGGGTTCAAACCTTCACCTTTACTGCCCCGTCTGACCTTTGACCTCAGGAAAAAGGTGTGTTGCCGGGGACCATCAGGCTCATTTACAAATAAAGGGGAATGTTCTGCTTTCAGGCACAAGAGGACAGGACCTCACATCTCTATCTGCTTGCTCAGTTTCTGGGTCCAAATGATCTATTAGGGTGCATTTACACTGCATTGTTCAGCGTTGGGTTAATTACCCAGCATTTCTTAGTGTGTACAGTTCCATATCACTACACTGAAAAATTTCACAGCTGACAACAGTCAAACAACCTAATCAAAACAAAGCCAAAGGCTCTGGTTGAGATGCGAAAAAAATCGTACTGCACATAGGAGCCATTTGAGGACAAAAACCTGACAAATGCCTAAAAATATAACATCTGAAAAGTGTCTTTATGTATAATAATCGTTGTATAAGCATACTTCACTCCTGTCCATTGCATTATTAAAAAATAATCCACACTTCACATCATGGCCATCATCATCACCTTGATTAGTCTTTACTAATAATTCAATGGTCAATTATTTCTTTTTTTTTCTCTGTAATTACCCCACCAATATGTTCTGTGTTGTTACAGTGTAAAGGTTATGCTCATGTTTCTTAGCCACAATGTGTATATAACAGTTTATTATTGTTCCCCTATACACTGTAAAAAGCGATTAGTTGACTTTGCTTTAAGAAATTGAGTAAACATTGCCTTAAAATGATTAAGTAAACAAACTGTGCATAATTCTAAGAAATTAAGTTAAGTGAACTTAATAGTTCTACGTTCAGAAAAATACTTTACGTTCTTTTAAGTAAAATCAAATTTGTCACTTTTAAGGCAATGGGTTAACCCATTTTTAATAGCTTTTTACTGTGTACCTGCACATGCTGTATAATTACAGTTTCATTACAAAAAGGTATGCTGTAATCTAAAGCATTACCTCCATGTCTAATCTCAGATGATCAGACAGTGATTCATCTTTTATAAATCATTATAATAATAACATGATTTTAAATATTTGTATTATTTTTTTATTACTATTTGTCAAATTCTTATGCATGTATCGTTGTATGTATCTTTTACCTTTACTTTACTTTACTCTAAAGTGAGTAAACCCGTTGCCTTAAAAGCGACAAGTTGACTTTACTTAAAAAAGTGAGTAAACCCCTTGGTAACTTGGGACTTTTAAGTTGATTTAACTTTATTTATGCACATAGTTCATTTACATTAACATTTTACTCACTTTTTTAATTAAAGACAACTACTCGTTTTAAAAACAACAGGTTTACTTATTTTACATAAAGTCAACTAATAATTTTTACAGTGTATACGCTACACTGTAAAAGGGTTCCACACAATTCCTTCAAGTTGTGATAACACAAATCAATTAAGTTAACTTAATTGTTTTAACAAATTTAAGTGGATTAAACATAAAACAGTTAAGCTGCCAACAAAAAATGTTTTGATTCAGCTCATTTTAAATAAGTAGTTTGAACAGGCAGCTAAAATAATTTTTTGAGTGTATATAAAATTAAGTTTATTATTATTATTATTATTATTATTATTATTATTATAATAGTGAAAATATTATTACTTAATATTGTTGTCTGGGACTGGGACGCAGCAAGTCCAGAGACTGTAGCTTACCCCATTATTTTGTAGAAGATTCGCTTTAATGTATGATTTGACAAAATAGTGGTCATAAACGGCTTTTTTAACAAGCAGAAAGTACATCCTCAAGCCTCTGGGCTTCTTTATACAAGCTTCAATTTAGCTACAAAATGACCACCCGCAAAACAAAGGCCTTTTTGGGCGCCGGTTGTGAGCAGTATAACTCAGGTTAATACATGCAGGGCTCGAATAAAGAAAGAGAGAAAGAAAGAAAGAGAGAGAGAGAGAGAGAGAGAGAGAGAGAGAGAGAGAGAGAGAGAGAGTCATCATGTAAAATGATGGAGAAAAACTTTGATAAAAGACAGCTAAAGATGTTTTATAATTAAAAAAATAATATATATAAAGCTTTTCAGATGTTTTATAAATTTTTTTGATTAAGGTTATTTTAGAATTATCATTCATTCATTCATTTTCTTTTCGGCTTAGTCCCTTTATTAATCTGGGGTCGCCACAGCGGAATGAACCACCAACTTATCCAGCATATGTTTTACACAGCGGATGCCCCTCCAGCCGCAACCCATCACTGGGAAACATCCATACACACTCATTCACACACATACACTACGGACAATTTAGCTTACCCAATTCAAATATTCCGCATGTCTTTGGACTTGTGGGGGAAACCGGAGCACCCGGAGGAAACCCACACAAACACGGGGAGAACATGCAAACTCCACACAGAAATGCCAACTGACCCAGCCGAAGCTTGAACCAGCAACCTTTTTGCTGTGAGGCGATTGTACTACCCACTGCGCCACCGCGTCGCCCATTTTAGAATTGTTTACTATTTTATTTAATAGTATTATTTACTGTTTATTGATGTTATAAAT
>CAIGQW010053975.1:525225-557324 GCA_903798125.1 Danio choprae | reverse complement strand
GTGAGTCTTCAGTTAACAACTCACTGATTCAAATGATCTATTCAGAGCGAGTCTTTAGTTAACAACCCAATGATTCAAATGATCTATTCAGAGCAAGTCTTCAGTTAACAACTCACTGATTCAAATGATTCAGTCAGAGTGAGTCTTCAGTAACAAATCACTGATTCAAATGATCTATTCAGAGTAAGTTGTCTTCAGTTAACAACTCACTGATTCAAATGATCCAGTGAGAGCGAGTCTACGGTTAACAACTCAGTAATTTAAAGCAAGTCTATTTAAAAAAATAAATAAAAATGACTAATAAATGTTAATAAGAAATAAGAAATAACTATTAAGATTGGGTTCTTTTAGTTCTTTAGATAATAAAAAATGGTTCATCTATTAAACCAGAGAAACTTTTTCATAGTTCCTATAACTATTGGTATAAGTAGAAGCTTTTTGTTGTATTATCACCACAGAAACAAAATAATTTGAGTTTAGGAATGCCATTTGAGTAGGGTCTAACCCAGCACAATAGGAGCTATATGGTGACTTAAGTGTACACTGATTGGGTGAATACATACACGGTATATTAAAGTTTTTTAAGAGATACACATTCAGAAAGCTAATGTTAGTGCCTTTTACCTGTTGCTTTTGTTTATGGCCTTTGTCTAATCATGCCTGGCTAGTTCCTGTAACTGAATTCCTGCAACTATCTGTTGTGAAAGATCCATATGGCACTGAAAAACCATTGGAACCATTATTTTTAAGAGTATAAGGGCTATTTTAGGAGTGATATTATCTTTGCCAAATCAAACCTGAGCTAGATTCTGAGTTGTCGTGTTGCGAAAGATTTAAAGAGTTTTGGTCAAACAATCACAGCGATCTCTGGGAGAAAGAATCGGAGAGAAAAAATGCTTGGCACATCCCACCGTCCTCAACCTTTTTCTGACAATTTGCTTTTCTCCCCAGGGAAAGCTCAAATACACGAGGAGGAAGCTGCCAAACCTGCAAACTCTTCACGAGCCCCTCACACTACACAGCTCCTAATGAAAACCATCCGTATGACTTTTTGCAGCCGCTGAAGAACTTAAGACCACAATGACTTCACACAAAAGCTCTTTATCTATCAAAACTTGAATGAATGTGAACTCGGACTGCAGATACAATCAGCGTCTTTCTATTGATCTCTGTCACAACATCCCAGAAGATAGATGGGAATCAGAACCTAAAACAGATGTTTGGCTAATCTCGCTAATTGGTCAAGTAGTTCTGGTTGATTGTGAATAAAGGCTCAAGATTAGCCAGCCTTCAGTATCAAATGGCTCAAGTAAGCTTGTGATTGTCTGTATCCAGTCTGTGTTCATGTTTACATTTCAACAGTCCCTATCAGTGAACTGCATAAAGTAACCCGAGGCGTTTTGGATGTAACAAATTGACATATTACATGTTTCCAAGCAGCGTGTTTGCTGATTGAAAGAGAAATTTACCATAACAAGTTGCTGAATCATGTTTAGAGTATTTTATGTTAGTGAGAAACCAAATTGCATATTTTTTGAACAACATAAACAGCAATAAAGGGCTATGGGTTTGTTCTTTGTACGTATATTACTCAATTAGCTGGATTTGGTTATTAACGATTTGAAACGATCCAGGATCATTTTGTTCTTCAAAACTCTTGTTGTCATAGCAACAGGTCTGGAAGCTCTTGGGAGCTGCAGCTTATTTTATATAAACAGGATTAGATCATGTAATTTCGAACAAAGAATCAACACTCAAAAAAATGTTTTCTGCTGCTTATTCAAACTACTTGTTTAAAATGAGCTGAATCAACAACATTGTTGGGGTTTTTAAGGGACAATTTAATTGTTTTAACCCACTTAAATTTGTAAAAACAATTAAGTCAACTTAATCAATTTGTGTATGGAAAACATTAAGGAATTATGTGGAACTCAGTATTTTTTACAGTGTATTTAGGCAGACACATAGTGTCACACACTATTAACAATTCATTAACTATGACATTTGCTTCAATAAATGCTGCTGCTTTTTAAATAGTTATTAAGTAGTAGTTATTAGGTATGTAGAATATAAGTACTAACAAGTCCACACATTGATCCTGTGGGCCAGCCTGACCTCCCGCTGGTGCCCTACCCACACTTGCAGCTTTTCCACGATGGACGTTCAGCTTCTCCAGCCTCCGGTTCCTAGACTGCAGCTCCACATAGGAAGTTTGGCCAGAAGAATAATGATCGTGCCCAACAGAGCCTGGTTTCTCTCAAGGTTTTTTTTCCCTTCACTTCGTCAATTGGTGAAGTTTTTTTCCTCGCCACTGTTGCCACTGGCCTGCTCGGATCGGGACTTGTGGAGCTGCGCTTCGGTGGATTTTCTCTTCAGTGTTTGAACCTTCAGCAGTAAAATTAAAACCACATTGAACTGAACTGAACTAAACTGAACTTCAACTCTGAAATCTGGACTTTACTAGAACATGTTAAGCTGCTTTGACACAATCTACATTGTAAAAAGCGCTATATAAATTAACTTGAATTGAATTGAATTGAATAATAAACAGCCAGTAACATTGTAATATGCATGCTAATGAGCAACTAGATAAGTAAGAATTGGTCCATATACTAAGTGTTATTGTTTTTCTTCACAAAGTGACATCGCCACCTACTGGCCTGGCATGCATAATACAGCATTTTGTTTTGTTAATCCGTTTGTATAGGGACTGTTTTAATGACTATGCTGTCTGTAAGCAAAACATTTTGTTGACTGGATCTTTATTTAAAAATGTAGAAAACAATGATTAATGTATTTTTGATTTTTTATAACTATGATATTTCATTGTTGTACAGATTGGGTAGTGTTAAAGAAAAAAAACATCTCTAGAAACTGGTTAAAAAAAACGCCTCACACAGGTGAGTGGGCTTGAGAAACCATCTGTAGAAAACACACTCTTTCATCTCTCTGACACCAAGCGCACATTTTTGCACACTTGCACCAGACACATTCTTACAATCACTCCATATATATATATATAAGTGTGCTTTACAAAAAATGTATAAAGTGTGCTTCACACAGGTGAGTGGGCTTGACAAACCACCTTTAGAAATACTCTTCTCTCTCTCAAAATCAAAAATACACTCCCTTCTCCTTACTCTAGCACTAAATTCTCTGAGCACAAGCAGTTGAATTGCTGAATGTCTCCTTAATTGTAAGTCGCTTTGGACAAAAGCATTGACTAAATGTATATGTATATAGAAATTGATGATTGTATGCTTAAGTATGTGATTTTCTGAACAATCTATCTTTTTATTGTGAAGGTGATGAATATTGTCCTATATGTATATGGCAGTAATATGACAATGTTTTTAATGATCGAAAAATTTAATAATTGATGACATAAAAAGCGAATAGAGGGAGTAAAAATGTTTTACACACTGAGGAAGGCATTGTGGTTTCGTTTCCTGAAGAATGTAAATGAAAAAACTACTACTTGAAATAAATATGGAGGAAAAACATTTGTTTTTAGTGTATAGTTGTCATGTAAAAGACCTAAAATTGAGTTGTAGAGAAGGCGTTGAGTTTGTGATTTTGTTTCCTGAAGAATGTAATATAAAAAAACGTAGTTCTCAATCCAAAAAAAGCTGTAAAGCATATCAGACTTTAAAACTATCAAAAGTGTGGTTGTCCACATGAAATACAACACAATTACTAGATCACAACTGCTGTCAAGAGATGCTGATGTTTCTTTGGACACACTGACAGTAAAAATGAAGGGAAGGCAGTTGCCACAGTCTTTCCAGAGTGGGTGGCTGTGAGCAAAAAGCCAGTTTAGGACTGACTCAGCCTTTCTCTTTCCCTCTTCCTCTCGCTCACACACTCCTGTGTGATCTATAAATCCTGTCACGGTTGCACCACAGATGGGGTGTTTTATTAGAGACTAACTAAATCCAGGGATGAAATCAGTCATGGGGGCCTGTGAGTGAAAGATGCTCCTGGACGAATCTCACGGAACTGAGCAAGGGAAATGCACTTCATGCTCACTGTCTGCAGCTTCATTTAATGACTTTATTTTCATTTACTTCAGAGTGCATGATGACTGAAATGTAAAATATACACCAAAAGGTTTAAGAGGATAATGGATTCATTTTCTTCAAGTAAACATGCACTGTAAAAAAATGCTGGGTTCCACACAATGCCTTCATGTTGTCCCAACATAAATCTATTAAGTTAACTTTTTGAAGTGGATTGAACATAAAACAGTTACAGTAAGTTGTCCCCTCAAAAAACTTAAGAATTGTGTAGCTACAACTCATTTTGAATAAGTAGTTTGATCAAGCACTTCTTCTAAGGTTCTTACTCATTCAATTAGAGTTTTTAAAATTCTACTCTTTGAATATAATTTACTGTTTGATTTGTGTTGTTTTGTTGTTTGTTTGTTTGTTCAGTGGATGCAAATGCAAGCCTATAGGGTCCAGGACTAATTTCCCGACTGAGGAAATAAAGTATATTTAATTTAATACTTTGTTGTTTTACTGTTGTGAAACATGTTTGTTTTTTGTTTTTTTTGTGTGTTTACATTTTTGTGAGTTTTGCCCGTTTTGATAAGCAAAAAGTTGAGTTCGGCACAGTGTTATATTAAGTCTAGAAAATAACTAGTGAATCTTAGATTTTTTTTGTATCTGTATGCTGCTTTTTGTGTGTTTACAATATAATATAATAAAATTCATTCAGCTATTTTTTAGTAAATGTAAATGTGGTTCACGCCTTGCATGATAACTGTAAAGACAATGATAAAGACATTATTCTAAAAATTATTCTAAATGTAAAAACAGCAGAGTTCAGACCACATGTATAAAGATGTAGAGAACGATAAAGATGTAGAGAAACAATATCGTTGGGATCACTTTCAGAATGATTTTTGTCAGCTATGAACAATAAAACACTGACAGCCAATCAGAACCCATTGAAATATAAAGGGCATAAAAAAATGTAAAATAGAGATGCCGTTAATGACTATCTTGTAAACAATTGGTTATAACATAGGAAATATTGGTTAAAAAATACATGAAAGTTATGCAAGCCAGGCTAGCAAATTGACATAAAAATACCTCAGGTATCCAGTGATAGTTTCAAAGTCTAAAGTCTTTGTATTCCCTCATTTGAAAATGCCGGGGAAAATAATTTGTGTTGTTTTTGATAGTAATTACTAAATTTGCTTTTTGATTAGATTGATTACAAGAGCTGGACTCACTGATCAGATGAGTGCATCTGATCAGTGAGTCCAGCTCTTGTAATCATGTTTATATTTATAGTTATTGCGCTTGCTGTGGGCTTAAACACGTGTAATTTTTTCTCATTTACTCTAGTAAAAGTATAGGGTGCATGCCAAATCATGGCTAATCTCATGAAGAAATCTAACTACTTGACATATTGTCAGAAAATATCAAAGAAGATTTCTTTTGTATGAAAGTGTACGGTTTTTATAAAAGAGGCCTGCCCCCAAACCCCTTCCCTAACCTTGTGAGAAAATATCACTGTAATAAATGAATAAGACTGTACAAATAAATATGAATTAATAATTAAAATATTATAAATTGTAGTAAGATTGCGTTGGCCCAGTTTACCCAAATTTATTGGCCCAATATTAATACAGGTATTCATTCATTCATTTTCATTTCGGCTTAGTCCCTTTATTAATCTGGGGTCGCCACAGCGGAATCAACCGGCAACTTATCCAGCATATGTTTTACGCAGCGAATGCCCTTCCAGCTGCAACCCATCTCTGGGAAACATCCATACACACCCATTCACAATCATACACTACGGACAATTTAGCCTACCCAATTCACCTGTACCGCATGTCTTTGGACTTGTGTAATACAGGTATTAAAGGTATTAATTTAGTTTTATCTGTATATGTTTTTGGCCTCAGAATGCTAATATCCATTGACTTGGATTTCATTTTATGAATCACCAAGAACCATTGCTTCAGCTAAAAAAAAAAAAATCTTTAATGTTCTTCAGAAGAAAAACACCACCTACACCTCAGATAGCGTATGGGTAAATATAATCATTTTAACCTGAACTATCCTTCTAATAGCGAAACACGACCTGGGCACGCTTTCAACGGGTTTCGTGAGATCCGTCCATTTCTATTGTCAAAGGGTCAGATTGTATATCTCCAAATTTCATGCAGTTGACTTTGACCTAAAACTGCACTTCAATTCTCCCTCACACGCCAAACATAAACTCCTTTTTACAGCCTGCAGAGCTTCTCATCTGTCTTTCATAGTAATATCTCACTTGTAGCCACGAATGCAAGAGAAGGATGGGTGATAAACAAGGGCGAAGGAAAGAAAATGGGAGGCATGGCGGTGTGTGTCATACACAGTGCCAGAGATTGTTAGTGAGGAACTCCAGACGTCTGCGTTTGATTGCAGTCGGTATGAAATGAGGATCAATTACACCTGAATGAGACACATATAAACACACACACACAGAGGTCAGTGAGCAGATGCCTAGTAACCTTTGACCCTGAACCAAACAAGCCATCTACAGGCGTTGATGCCTATAGCCCACCTACACCTCACACACACAAGCTGGAGCCTTCTGAAACATCGCAGCGGCTTCTCACAACGGCAGAGAGGGAATAATTTAGATGATGAAATTCAAAACGGCTGTTGGGACTGGAGACATGCTTCATCTACGGTGGAGAATGCTCTGGCAAAGTGTGTAACGGCGTTGCTCCAAAACACTGGCTTATAGAATGTTCACCTAAAAATTGTGGATTCCGCGTCATTTTTAATCCAACGTTTGAAAAATTTGGCTAACTTTCTTCTGCTGAATGCAAAAGGTTCTGGAAAGTGTTTTTTTTCCCTATACAATGTCAATTAGAAAGTGCTTTAGAAGGACAATATTCTGGAAGTGCTTATTTTGTCAATTCGATGAAAGTCAATGAGAGTCCAAAACAACTATATTCTGTGCTTTTTTGCTCATACAAAGAATGACAATGGGGTCCAAAACGACAGTATTCTGAAAGTGTTTGTTTGTCTACACAGTGAATGTCAATGGGCTCCAAAACAACAGTATGAAATGTGTGTTTTTGCTAATACAATTAAAATCAATGGGGTCTTACAGTTTTTTTAACTATACAATGAAAGTCAGTGGAGTCCAAAGCAACTCTGTTTTTACAACAGCAGTCAACTGTGTGTCAAACAACTATATTCTGATATAATAAGCTTCTGTCTGGAAGTGTTTGTTTGTACAATGGAAATTAAAGTGGAGCATCAGAAATCACATACTTCCCTACAATAAAAAAAACAAAACCGTAAAAAAAAGTAGATGAGATGTACCCAGATTACCTGTACTTCCAGACAGATTCTGAAATGAGTGCCCAATGGATAAGTTAATATCTATCCCATGAGGCCATGGAAGAGAATTTGTGAATGAGATTGAAGCAATGCGAATGACGCTGGGTATGTCATGTGATAATGATCTATAATCCATCCTACTATTTATACAGAACGTACTTTAACAATGACAGCGAAGTAAGTTCAAATTGAAATCTAGTACCTACTTAACAGTACATGATTTTATAAATAAAGTATTCGAAAAGGAGTTCTTTATACAATCAAATTCACTGGGTTCAAAAAAACGTTCTTCTAGGTCTATACAATGGAAGTCAATGGGCTCAGAACAACAATAGTATCGAAATGTTTGTTTGTTTGTCCTTACAATGAAAATAAACAGGGTTTAAAAGCACAATGGGTCCAAAACTACATTATGAAGGGCTTTTTTGTATATATAAAGTTCAATGATGTTCAAAATGGCAGTATTCTTCAAGAGCCATAGAGTTCAAGACAATTGAGTGCAAAACAACATTTTGAAAGTGTATTTTTATCAATAGTATTCAAAACAACAACATTCTGAACGTGTTTCTTTGTATTTTTTTTCTTTGTACAGACACTACTGACTTTCACTGAAAAGTCAAATCCATTCTTCTAAATATCTTCTTTTTGTTTTCCATAAGAAAGAAAGTTGAATAAACATAAAGCTGAATAAATATTGGCAAATTGTTAATTTCTTGATGGATTATCCCCTTGACAGTTTTGTCCTGAACCTCATTTACATGTTTTTTTTTTCATTTGGCAAACTGTTTTATACAAATAAGAACTTTACCTAACAAATTATCACAAAACCCAATTCATCTTCCAAACCAGCTGTCAAAAAAACACATTTGTTAGCACATTGATATTCACTATGATATCCCCTTCCCACAAGCTGAGAGGCCAAAAATGAAAAAACAATTGCATTTTCCTTCCCCTTTCTGATTAAATGATACTTCTGCAATCTGTTCTGAATTTGAAAGCCGTGGCTCATGGAAAATGTCATGCTCCATCATGCGATGTGATCAGTGCTTGGAGGGGAACACTGTTTGTTTAAACTACGTATGAATAGGATCTGTTAGGCCAGATTAATCAGGAAATTTTAATTTTTTTTCACTGACTGGTGCTGTTTTCAGCTGTTATTTGACTCCTATGGATCTCTGCAAACTGTTCTTGCTGAACCAATTTAAGGAGCATGTCCTTCTTCATCTTAAAACCCTTCACGTAAACACCTTGATGTCTCCATTAGGAAGCCTTAATTAAACCATGGCAAGTCAGTCCAAGAATCTATAAAACTCCCTCAACAGTATTTAACTGTAATATGAATTGCGTTCTACTGTATGACAGTTGGGGCGGCACGGTAGCTCAGTGCTTAGCACTGACACCTTACAGCAAGAAGGTTGCTGGTTCGAGTCCCGGCTGGGCCAGTTGGCATTTCTGTGTGGAGTTTGCATGTTCTCCCTGTGTTTGCATGGGTTCCTCGAGGTGCTCAGGCTTCCCCTACAGTCCGAAGACATGTGCTATAGGTGAAGTGGGTAAACTAAATTGGGCGTAGTGTATAAGTGTGTGTGTGAATAGTTGTAAATAGTGTGTGAATTCATATGCCAGAATAGTTGGTGGTTCATTCCACTGTGGCAATCCTCTGATAAATAAGGGACTAAGCCTAAGGAAAAAGAATTAATGTACGACAGTAATGGTATGTATTTTGACAGGTATGTTATTGTATTTTAAAGCTGCATTGTAGAAAATATCCTCTTGATGCCATTAAAACAGTATTTTTAATCTATTGTGAATCAAAATACAAAAAAAAAATAAGTGTGAAACCTGGTCAATCATGCGAAATACAGTAATTTACCATTTGGACCGTTTTACAGTAAATAGATAAATGAACAATAAATTGCAAGTACATTTTTTAACTGTATAAAAATATATTACAGGTGAGAAGGCTAAAAATACAGTGTATTTTACAGTAAAGATATACAATACTGTAAATACATGTACAGCAAGATACATGGTACTGTAAATATTATTAAAGTATTTTTGCTGCAACTTTGATTTACAGTAGATTTACAGCAAAAATACAGTAAAGATTGTAAGTTATTATAAACTCGGCAGGAGATTTCTAACATTCATTCATTCATTTTCCTTCAGATTAGTCCCTGATTTAACAGGGGTCACCACAGAGGAATGAACCGGCAACTATTCTGGCATATGTTTTACGCTGTGGATGAAATTGTTAACAGTGAAGCTTAAACATTTACACCTCTCCTGTTTCGCCTGAATACATACAATGAAAAGCAGAGCACTGTGGGCTAAATATTTACTCAAACGGGGACGTTAATATGGTCGAATCAACAACGGGAATTTAATTTTGTCTCAGAAAACAAACTTGCGTGAATGTGCAGAGAAAGCTGGAAAGATGAACTTGTTTAGATAAGAAGGTTCTGGCAATTAATGATAAACAGTTAAGATACAAAGAGCTAAATCAAGACTAGTTAGAAATAAAAATGCTAAAAAAATGAGCTGTGTTTACAAGAACCAAAAATATTCTAAACTCCCTTAGTTCACCCAAATTGACAATTCTGTAATTGTTTACACACCCTCATCATACTTTTGTGATTTTAGTACATCTTCGGAGCACAAATACAGATTGCAGAGCTAGTGCAAACATCCAAATCACTATTACAGCATGCTTTCTTCATCGCTATCATTTTAGTTGTATGCTAGTTTTGGTAAAATATACAACACTTATCTATTTAGTCATCTAAACATTGGTCTCAACAGTGTAGATGCAATTGGGATATTAACTAACAATATACCAGGTTTTTCAGATTTCTTTTTCTATATACAGTGGAAGTCAAAATGATTAGCCCTCCTGTAAAAATGTTTTTCTTTTTAAAATATTTCCCAAATGATGTTTAACAGAGCAAGGAATTTTTCGCAGTATTTACTATATATTTTTTTTCTTTTGAAGAAAGTCTCATTTGTTTTATTTCAGCTAGAATAAAAGTCAATATCATTAACCCCCTTAAGCAATATATTGTTTCGATTGTCTACAAAACAAACCACTGACTTGCCTAATTACTCTAACCTAATTAACCTAGTTAAGCCTTTAAATTGCACTTTAAGCTGAATACTAGTATCTTGAAAAACATCTAGTAAAATATTATGTACTGTCATTATGGCAAAGATAAAAGAAATCAGTTATTAGAAATCTAAATTAAAACTATTATGTTTAGAAATCTTATCTTTGTTAAACAGAAATTGGTGAAAAATAAACGGGGGAGTTAATACTTTTGACTTCAACTGTATATACCTACACAATACTAGTATTGTTTTCAAAAACTTGCACTTTAAGATAAATATTTAAATGTTGACATTTTCAGCCCTATCTATGTTTCAAGTGAACAAGCAGATGATGATTGTGGTTTTTGACGTTGACGCCTTTGATAGTGGCATGAATGAACCTTGCTTTAGAGTAAAGGCAATCTTCATGTCCTTGAGGGAAAGGGACAAATCGCCCCTCAACCCCTTCATGCCTGCTCCACCTCAGGACTGAAGCACAAGAATAACAGGATTTATGAGGATGTAACACAACACCCTCAGATCTTTAAAGACAGCCTGTAAGATTAACACTTCGTTAGTAGAGAAAGTGAGAGCAGGAGAGATGGAGAAAGAACGAAAACTCATTCATCATCAGGTTGACATGCAGCACCAGTTTACCACTCAAACAGACTGATGGGATTGTGTGAAAGTCAAGCGATGTAAAGTGTCCTTAGAATATACAGTAAAGCAGCCTAAACCCCTAAACATGTCTTCAAGATAGTAAAGGATGAAAACTTAAATTGGGATAGCCGACTCACTATCAACATAACACAAGAAAAGTTTAATTAATTACAAAGAAAATGTGGGTATTTTGAATAAATGCTTAGGTGGCTGCTTGGGTGATATAGTGTTGAGATAGTTTTTAGTGGTTACTAAGGTGTGGCTAGGAGGTTACTTTGATCTTCTGAGTGTAACATATTTGTTGTTAGTACAACAGAAACATGATTAGCATTTTGTTAGCATGATGCTAACATAATTAGCATGTTATTAAAGAAATACTTTTTCGAAAAGAGGCTCATTTTACAACTTCCCTATTGTTAAACTGTTGTGTTTTACCATTTTTTAATCCATTCAGCCGATCTCCAGGTATGACGGGGCGCATTTAGCTTAGCATAGATCATTGAATCGGATTAGACCATTAGCATTTCGCTCAAAAACAAAACAAACAAAAAAACACTAAATATTATATTTGTACACAATTCAGCAACAGAAGATACAACATCGTGAATTTATCAAAACACTTTGGTCATTTTTGAGCGAGATGTTAAAGGTCCAATCCGATTCAATGATTTATGCTAAGCTAAGTTAAAGGTGCTCCTGCCAGACTTACCTGAATGGTTTCAAAAATGGTAAAACTCAACTTTACCTATAGGAGAGTTGTTAAATGAGTCTATTTTTCAAAAAGAAGTGGAGTGTTCTTTTAATATGGATTTAGCAAGATGTTAAAAGGTCTTTATGCATTCAAGCAGAGTCGTAATTAACTGAACAATTTGCTTTGTAAGCCAATTGAAAGCTGTGACACAACACAGTCTACATACCACATATCATAACTTAAAAGAAGAAGAAAAAAGTAGGACAAAAGAAAAGAAAGAGGCTGTCAGGCATGCATTGCCGTGCAGAAACAGAAAAAATGCTGCCATCTGTGCATTGATGATTCTGAACACACATAAATCAAGCATGAGAATGTTCTCAGTCAGAGTGATGATCCATTCGCAAGCATCTGTAATGGTTCTGATCAGTTGTGAAAGGCGCCACAGAACTGCTGGCATCTGAGAGCTGACACATGTGCTTCAATACAGCCTGAAGCTTACAAGCTGAGATTCTGGAGAAATTCCCTGTGTGAGTTGCTAGTTTGAAGTTTACAGCACAAAGTTAACTCTTTTAAAGCGTAGAGTAACTGTTTTGAAGTTAGGAAAGAAACTGAGATAAAACAAGAACAACAACAAACTACTGAAAACAACAAAATCAATAGATGCCGATGTTGACAGTGTGAGGGGATTAAAAAAATATCCACAACTAGTTTAAACTAATACAAATCGCTCATAAATCTGACAAAATCCTTCTAGTGTGCATGTGTTGAGCATATGTGTGCACATTAAGTGGTGTGATATGACCAAAAATAAATATATAAATACAATTTTACATACAGTAAGTCCATAGCAATACCCACTAAGCAATTTTGTGTTTAAAAGACTTCTAATAGACTTCAAAGCATAGACATCTTGGCTAAAATAAGACTAAATTTAGGCTGTCTATTCAGTATATACTAACAATAGAACAAAAGTTGGCTAGTCATCAAATAGACCATATAGACAGACTTTATGTGTTGTCATTCATTCATGTCTATTTGATTGAAACTTTGTATTTATTTATTTGTTTATTTCATAAGTTAGTAAAAACTTGCACAAATCTTCTGCTTATTAAGAAATAATGAAATATAATTAATGACTAAATACATATATATAATTGTGGTAAATATTGATGGTTTGTGGACTGAAAAGCTGTCCAACTATGAATGGATGCTATTTCCCTTTAACTGTAAATGAATTCTCCAAAATAAATCTCCAAAATGTTCACAACAAATAAATTTTTAAATGGCATTTCATTTTTAGATTGACAAACCCAAAGTCTTTCCTTTCAATAGCACATTTCTTTCCACAAAATTCTGTTTAATTCAGGTCAAGCTTGGTTTTGAGGACATGCCAATGACCCCACAATCACAACACAACCACAATAGCAAACAAGCTCATCAGCGGAATAGCTTGACAACCATCTGCTTCACTTTTTGACTCAAAGCCACAATCTTGCACAAAAATGCAGGGCTAGCACATGAGGAGTAGTGTTTTAGGTATGTGCATCAAGAACACAAAAAACAGGGTGGATATACAGTACAAAAAAAGTTTGCTTCCACCCTTGGTTTCTTCACAATCAACACAAAAAGTGTTCTTGTACGAAACATTTGCAGGTGTCTTCTTAAAAATGAACAGCTTGAACATTCTGCAAAACATCTCCACATAAGAAATTAAGTCATAAACACTGACAGAGCTATAATTTTGTCCATGAACTTTTGCTTGAAAACCCAAAGTCTCTGGTATCAAAGTTTTGCATCCTTGCTGAGCCCATAAGGACTTTCTAGATGTTTCACAATCGTTATTGCTGGTGTTTTTGTTCGGATACCATTTGCCAAGGTGCTTATGCTGAGGGAAGTATCGGGCAGGCCAAATCCCTGACATGATTGTGAAACACAGACGGCTGTATATGAACTGCGTAAGCTGCTTTGTGTTGAAGGTCTGGCTCGACGCACACACTCTGTTCTGCATTCAAAGCTGCAATCCACTGTGCTTCATTACGCCTGAGAAATAACTCCACCGCAAATGAGAAAATCAGGCAAAACCGTTAAACACGGAGGGAAAGAAAACTGACTCAAGCCTTCTTTCATTCATTGGCTGTTTTCTATTTTCCATCCAGCCAAGAGCAAGATAGCTTCAAGCCCTATCCGAGCGCAGTTCGTCTGAGTATCCGCATGGGGTGGACAGGGTTTCAAAACCGCAAACGTGAACTCTCAGTCACAAACCTGTGCCAGATCACATAATGGAGATGAAAATTCACTTCAGTTCAACATATGTGGACACTTAATAACAACTTGACAGGGAAGAAGAAAGTTGTGATGTTTTCTCATAGTATATGAATAATTTTGATTTCACATGTACTCAAACAGATTTGAGTTTGGGCTGCTGAGTGTTTTTAAAGGTCCCATGAAATTAAAATAAAGTTGTTTAGATGTTAGTATCAGTATTGTAGATTTTAGGATGTCTAAAAGCTAGTGTGCACTAAAAAAAGTGACAAAATTTGTGTTTAGAAGATATAAAACGGATATAAACATGTAAAGCTTGTAGTTTGTCATTTCCGCCTAAATGGATCAACGATTTTATTCACGTCACCTCATACTTCAGTTTCTCATCAAATCTTGACCAATCAAATGCTCTCTAGTGTCTGACATATCCCGTCTCCATCAAGATGCTTCAAATTTGATACGTTTGAGCTCAACCACTCCCATTGACAGAGCTGTGATAAAACAAAACACTGTTGGCTGTTTTTTTTAAGGGGATGAACTACACTGTGTCCCACCCTCTCTTCATGTTTTGGTTGAGATTCGAATAAAAAAAAAAAATGCACATTGGAAAGCACTTCACGGGACCTATAAATAACTCGTAGGTTTAGTTTATGCTACTCTGGTTTCAACTAAAAACAGAAAACATTTTATCCATTTTGGCCATTCGTTTTCACAACAATGGTGTTTTCATTCATTTATTAATTTTCCTTCGGCTTAGTCTTATTTATAAGGGGTCATCAGAGCAGAATGAACGTCCAACTATTCAGTTTTACACAGTGGATGCCCTTTTTAGCCACAACCCAGTACTGGGAAACACTATTCACTCATACACTACAGCCAATTTAGTTAATCCAATTCACTTAAACTGCACGTGTTTGGACTGTGGGGGAAACCGGAGCACCTGGAGGAAACCCACGCGAACAATGTAAAATGTAAATATTTGAAAATACAGTATTTTTATTATATATAATTATGTTGGGCACCTTGATGTCAAAATGGCATCAAATTGACATCAAGCATGTCATCAACAAAATCGATTTGATGTCAAAACTTTGAGGTCAATTTGACATCCACACAATGATGCCCTTTTGACCACTAAATCAACAAAAAGTATTATAATATGAAAACACTTGATTTTGTATCCATATAATGCATGAAAGCTACCTTGAGATCAAAACTGCATCAAATTGACATAACATTGGCATAAAAAAATATTTCACCGGACAGTCCTGTTAGATGTCTGTCACCAATGTTAGATGCTAGTTTGATGTCATTTTGACATCAAGGAAATCAATTGACATCAAATCGATTAGCATTTTTTATTAGTTTTTTGCCTTTTTTCTTTGATAAAGGAGCCCGCTGGAAAGAGCAGGATTTTAAAAACAATATTTGTTTTTATTTCTTTATAAAGTGACAATACCATCTACATAATAATTTTTTCAAGGCATCAGTTTTTAGCACATTGTTTTTGTGTTAAAGTACCTGTAGCGCGTCTAACTTCAAAGCATAAAGTTAACATTTTCTTAAAATTAAAATGTAATGTACAATGTTTCTTATTTCACTGCCTTTGCAAGCATTATACTGCTTTCAAAAACATAAAATAATATGACCACCCCCTATACTATGAATACATGAACATGGTACTACATATACTGTATATTATTACATGCTACACAAGTCTTTGACTTGAAAGGACGCCTGTTGTGGAGGCTTGAGTTAAGTATTGCACGTTTCACCATTCGATTTCCATCCACCCGTGAGGAGAAATCCCCCATGTTTAAGCGCTGATGGATTTTTGGTTAACATTTTTTTGTGGTTTAAATGCATTTTTGCATGAGTCATTTTGTGTGTGAGTGTGTGTGTGTGTTATATGCATAGTCCACAGTTCAAAATCCCAGAAAACACAAAACCAGCTGGCCTCAAAAGCCAGAGTAAAAAGTCAATATTATCACAGATGAGCGACGGACGATGGCAGCCTACAAGAGAGCATGAAGAACTATGCCTGATATAGAAATGGGTCATGTTAAACAGCATACATGTTTCAAAATTACACAATGATGACATGAACTTTCATTTATGGGGGATTTGGGATGGATTTTAGACTCTGCAAATGTTTGTGTGGGTTGTATAGAAGGTTGTGGAAGAGGGGCGTATGGTTTTCTGTGAAGTAATAAATGCACATCGGGCCCAGTAAGCACTTCTGAATTTCCCTTTCTTCCATCGCAACCAAACACACACACACATTTTTTCCCTCAATCTGGGCCCTTACTCACCCACACACTCCTGCTTTTCTTTGGCAATCTACCAGTTGAACACACTGCACAGCATAAACTACAGCAGAATGATTTAAATCAGCATGGATCTGAATATACAACCTCCACACAGCCCTGCCAGGTACTTTCCTTTGTCCACTCCACCCGCTCTTTCTCTTCTCCCTCTATCTGTCTTATTCCCCCCACCTTTCCTTCATAAGGGATTCATTCCTCTTCCATTAAGCATAAGGGACTTTTGCATATCTGCCTGCCTACATTCCATCCACCCACTTTGTCTTT
This sequence comes from Danio choprae, assembly GCA_903798125.1. Classification (NCBI taxonomy): domain Eukaryota; kingdom Metazoa; phylum Chordata; class Actinopteri; order Cypriniformes; family Danionidae; genus Danio; species Danio choprae. The sequence goes on along the minus strand of CAIGQW010053975.1, from coordinate 540,681 downwards.
CCCCGTTTTCTCTTCATCCTTTCCTCCTCTTCAACAAAACCCACAGAGGGATGAAATTGAAGATAGAAAGAACATACAGAAGAATCTGTGCTTGATTCATCCTTGTCTATATTTCAATTTCCTGTCTCTTTCTCTCTGCTTTTTATAATTGGAAACAGATTTATGTTTCACCTCTCGTTTTCTGGCCACTCTTCTCCTTTTGGTAGCGGTCATCTTTTATTCTTGTCCTCAACCCACTGACAGTAACATATATAACATTATCCTCAAGTTTGGTCATTGTTTTCAGAACTCTCAGAAAACTCGACTCTGATTGGTCAATTCTGTGGTTAAATATTATTACTTGTTGCGTATTTTAACAATAATTTGGCAAAAATTTAGCCTGATCTCATGAGGAAACGTAACTATTTTACATTTTGTCAGTTTAGTGGCTAATTTGTAAGAATTCGTTCGAGTTTAGTCATGCGAAAATGTACGATTTTAAAAAAGGAGTGGCACCCAACCCCGCCCCTAAACTCAACCGTCATTGGGGGATGAGCAAACCGTACTAAATTGTACGAATGAGATCGTACAAATTCATACGAATTAGCCACTAAATCAAAAAGTTACGAGTTGCTGTGAGATCGTGTTAAAAAAAACCTATGTAGATAGGAAACCCTGATTAGCTGTTTTTCTAAATTTCAATATAGTAACTACAGTGTGATAAAAAATAAAATAAAATAAAAAAACAACAGGTATGCTTGAGTATTCTGTACTTTTGGGATTTGTGTATACATTTCAGTAGAACCCCACCAGAGTTCGTCTGGAAGTGTATTGAGATTTATCTTTTCCTCTAAGTTTGCTTATTTGGTGGCACAAAGATCAGATGGTAGCATTCATACAATTTCACCAGACTTTATTTGACAAAAAATTCTTTCTGATTAAACTTGCAAGCAAGAAGCAAGAAAGAAAGTTACTAGGCCACAAGGTTTTCTCAACTTCCTCAAGTACCCTTAGTTTGTGTTTATTGCATGTGTCAAGTTTGATCATAATAGGGCAATGAGTTAGTAAAGCCAAAGACTATTCTAAGACTCAAAGATGCCACTCTTGGATTATTATGAATAGGGAAAAGTACAACACTCAGTATGGCCACCAGGGGACCAGAAGTCCCACCTTCCAATAATAATAGCCAACCACCAATCTTTATTTCTTGAATTTTCTTAGGGGGAGATGTCTGTACAGATTTGGTGGTTCTTTATGGTAATCTGTTATTTGGTGGCTACTTTGTGTCTGCACTGCTTTTGACTAGAGAATTCTCATCCCATTACATATTGTGCCTTTCCAATGCTATCTCCTGACAATTTGTAATTTTTTGATTTAGTGGCAGTTTGAATTTGTACAATCTAAAGTAGGATCTTCCAATGACGGTTGGGTTTAGGGGTGGGGTTTGGTGCCAAGCCTCCTTTTAAAAATCATACATTTCCGTATGACTGGATTTAGTCGCAGTCACACAAGAATTTGAGCATGCGAAATTCTGTCATATGGCACTGTGAAAAGGGGCGGGATTAAACAATATGATTAAACAGTAAAAAAGCGAGCGATTGCTCCATATTTTAAAACGCTGTACATAGAGGTCATGTTTTTATCTACTAATGGTCTCACGCAATCACGTTCACCAGGCTTGAACTTTCGAACGCAGCAACATGCGTCTGGTCTGCTGCCTTCGCTTGCATATGAATGGAAGTCTATGGGGCGAAAAGTGTGACTGCAGCTTTAGCCACTAATCTGACAAAACACAAAATAATTATGTTTCCTCATGAGATCAGGCTGGCCTTTCCAATGTCGTCCTCCAGTTTTAGCTCCAGGTTTGGTCTCTGATCTTCCAGTTTCTGTAACCAATTCCTCTGGTTACCATTGAAACAGTCATAGTGGACATTGATGCTTTAAAATAATTATTGATCTTTACACATGCACAGTTGCTGGAGCAAACTGGAAATAACATGACTTAAACGCAATTAGGACTTAAGCAACTAAAGTAATGGGACTGGATTTTGTTGCTGATTTAAGTTCAGCAAGTACTTTTGGAGATTTCAGGATTACCCTACTGCTTTAGAAAGGATTTGGTCTTGAATAAAGACCAAAGGCATTGCAAATATGGCCATCGAATGAACACAATTTCCTTGAAAAGAACTTTGGTAAAGTACAGCTATTTTTTGTTTATATGGTTATTTGTATATATGAAGTCTGATTTAAGAAGTCTACTAATTCACTAACTTAGTATAAACTATGTTATAAGCAAAAAAGATTTTATGACCAGTAGGCGGCGCTATTCCAAACTATTTAAGCACTCCCAGTCAGTGTCAGTAGCTCAAAGCATTGTAAAGAGACAACCTCACTTCCTTTTTGGCACCCCTTTCATCATTTATCCACCCTAAAGACAATTACAATCAGGTAGTACGCGAATTAGGACAAGGCGACAGTCATGAAAATAGCACGAATCAGCAGCAGTAAGTTAAAAAGAATCTTCACTCCTTTTCATATGTTAAGATATTCAGTTATTAATATATGTCTGTTCCTCAAACAATTATACTGGATGGCATTAGGGTCCTGATAACATTAAGCATGAATTTATGGTATTTTTAAGGTAGATGACATTCATTCTGGGTGTACTATACCTTTAACTGTAGCTTTATGTAATAGTTGAAGTATAGTAATAGTGGGCTGGATTCCCCAATGTGGAATAGGGGAAAAGTGAGAGATGGAGGGAGGGAAAAAGAGAGGAAGTAGGGGTGATGTCTCCCTTGACCATGTGTGGTTAAATATAGCTCCATCGAGCAGCTTACTTCCAGAGACGTTTTCTGTTTGTTTTGAGTTTGTTTTGTTTTGGGGTGGGGGCAGGATGGGGGCTGGGGGATCTTCCCACGGTCCAAACGAGTGGGACGAGTAACTCCTTCAAGGGAAAGTGAGAACAAGGATAAAGGAAATGATATACGATTGTGCAAACCCCAAATAATTCAACCTTCCCAACAGTTTACTTCTCCTTTATCACTGTAAAAAATGGTCATGATTTTGATGGTTTAAAAAAAATGCTACCTTAAAATTCTGTAACCTGTTCGAATAACACAGAGCACCTTCTATATATTAGTATGTTTCTCTGCTTGTGGATGAGCTGTTCATGATGATTATTCGTTTATCATATGACTTTCTCATCACCGCATGTTTACGGTTGTGTTTTTGTCTGTGAAACAAAAGTATGGTGTGTAAATGTTAGTACTTCAAAACATTGATCTATAACACTATAAACTAATGTAATATACGGTAGTTTACCATAAAAAAATATTTCTTTCTCATGTATTTTAATGGTAAAATTCTGGCAATCACAGAATTTCTTTACAGTGTAGATTTCTGAGTTGGTGTTTGAAGGTTCTTATGTACAACACCCAGCATTTATATAGGGAATGAACAGTAGGTCCACAAAACAAGCACTAATGCAGAAAGTCATATTTACCAGCTTGTTAGTCTTATTTTCTTTGCCCAAGGAGTCTTGATGGTTGGGCATGTTTTAAAGCCTGGTGGGAGCACCAGCATCCCAAAACATGTCATGGTGGTCTTATAAGCAGAGTGGAAATGGGATCTGCCTGGTATGTTTCCAGGATGGACACCAAGTGAACTGGCTTGCTTTAAAAAGAAAAAGGAAATTGTTTCTACAAAGTTTAGTATATTATACCTCAGTGGTTCCCAACCATGTTCCTGGAGGACCCCCAACACTGCACAGTCAGTATCTTGTGTTGGGGAACCAGCAAACAAGCATTCCAAACTCATCCCAGATCAGATCTTAGTGCAGAATGGGGCTATTTGAAATCAACTGTCTTGCAGACTTTAGCTCCAGCCCTAATCAAACCTTCCTACACTACAGTAAAGGTACAAAACATGTCCCTGGGGCGGTACCTTTTCAAAAGGTCCACTTTTGTACCTAACAGGTCTACTTTTGTACCATAAGTGTAAAAAGAGTGCACTTTTGTACCTTTAAGGTACAATAAGATACACATTTGACTTTTTTTTTCTCTCTGTACTAATTTGTACCTTAAGGTTCAAATTGTGGACCTGACACATACAAAAAAAATTACCTTTTGAAAAAGTACTGCCCCAGTGACAGGTTTTGAACCTTTACGAGTGTCCCTGTAGCTTTCAAGCAATCATGAAGACATTAACTTGCATTTGGCTGCAGATAGACCCAGCAGAAATGTGGACTTCTAGGGTCAAAGTTGCCCTGTCTCACAGTTCTTAGCTTATGAGCAGAATCAGATGTGTTTGATTAATGAGACAACTGAACTCTGCAATGTTGAAGGGTCTCCAGGAATGTGGCTGCAAACTACTGTTCTATCCAACATCAACTATAAAACCGGTGCAACTTAAGGCTACATAGACTGCACTGATTTTTGGATTGGTCTCTGACATGGACTCTATACAGGTCAATGCAGGTTTTGTAAGTCAGAAGCAGATTAAATTTTGTGCACTGCATTTAGAGATGACATATGTAATATATGATTGACATGTTGTTGTTTTTTTAGCTTCAGAGTCTCATGTAATCACCATCTGGTAGTACTTGATCCTCAGTTTTAGAGCACATTAAGACATTTTTTTCTAAAACTATTTACAAGGTTGATAGGTATATAATGCCTAGTGTTCTGTCTATGAGTCCAGTTCAGTTTTAAAAGTTGTGCTAGTTATCTACCCGTTACTCAACATTGCAGCGTCTTGCTTTCTAAAGAAGTGCTCGGTGAGATTTCTGGATTGGAATGAAGTTCTGGACTCCTGCTATCGCTTCAGGCTCCCGCTTCCAAACCACAATAAACAAAGACTTGAAAATCGTGCTCTCCAGATGAAAGATGACTGATGCTTCACCAAAGGCAGTTGAAGAGCAGGTCAGAGTTTGTTACTGTTGGAGCCCTAAATGGCGTATTGGAGGAGATCTGGGGGAGGGGGGAGGGGGGTCTTGAAATGCAGATGTAACTGGCAAGAAGAGGAGACAGGGGAGTGCTCCTGCTGCCCGGTGATCCATCAGGACTCTGTTCTCACCAGTGTAGATTTTCAGCAGCTGGCAACTGCGCTCATACACACTCTCATATGCACTATAAACCTTTTATTTCCTGTCCCTATCACTTGCTTGAATCACGTAAACACACTGGTGATGAAAGGTATGATAAGAATGAGAAGAAACAGAGCAGATCATATAGGCAACTTTGCAGGTTTTGAAAAGCTTCAGTGATATATACATGACCACAAAACCAGCCTTAAGTTTTTAATTAGCAAATAATATAAATATTACAAAGTAGAATTAGCTGAGCAGCTTAAATTGTAATGGCTGATTGACCTGTTGGTGTCGTCAATCTGGCATCCTGCGTGTTCGAAACATTGAAAGGGGCCGGGTGAATAAAATAACTCTCAAATATTTTGAATTTGGTTCAACCATCAGTTGTCAATCCTACATACTACACCTTTAGGTACAGAACTAGCTATATGAACACATTTTATAAAGTTCCTTTCTTAAATATATAAAACTTGGGTAACACTTAAGTTTAGGTCACAATTCACGCTATTAACTACTGTCGTATTACCTATTAATTATTAAGCTGCTAACTGTTCATTAGTAATTATAAAGTATGATCTTATTCTGCATCCCTTATCCTACCCAAAACCTAAACCCAACTTGTACCTAAAGTGCTACCAAAACTTGTAATATGCATTGCTAAGAACCTAATTTGGACAATTTTAAAGGTTATTATTTCTCAACATTTAGATTTTTATTTAACTGTCAGATTCACGATCTTTAATTTGCTGTCTCTATTAAATTTCTAGACTGGTTTTATGGGGGTTTTCCAGGGTCACTTATGCTATGCTACACTCACTGATTGGGTCATGCTCTCTCCTGAAATAGCTACATGCTCTTTTCCTTCTACCTAACACGGTGAGCATGTGGTGCAGCACACCGTGGCAAAACTAGATCATGCAGAGTCGATTGATTACAATGGCAGCTGTCTTGTCTGGTCTTGTTGCACCGCTAGATTGCAGTGTTGACAAGGTGTGAGCCAGCAAACTGTCCCTGTAAACACAGAAACAGATCCGTGAGACTGTTAATGCTTCATGTGCGTGTGATTGCAGACACGTCAGACTGGGATACTGCAATGAAGCAACATCACTCCCTATTAAATACTCTGGACAGCATCATCCATCATTTGGGTGTGCTCAGTGAAAGGGGTTGTGAAATTATTTTAGAAATGCCTATTAAAGACATACAATAGTTCACCCAACAATAAAAACTGATTTTTTTTCCATCATACTGAACCCAATGCAAATATACCCTAGAATTGTAAAGCACAAATAATACTGTACTAGTTGCTCGTTCATATATAACATCTATAAAGTGACATTTTTAAGTTTCAAAAATACACAAAAGTTTAATGAAATTTGTTAACATGATATATTGGAGGAATTCTGATTTAAAGGTCCCATCAAATTAAAATAAAGTCTTTTAGAAATTAATAACAGTATGTTAGTTTTAAGGATATCTATAAGCTAGTGTGCTCCAAAACAGTGACAATATTCATGTTAAGAAGATATAAACCTGAAATAAACATCCAAAGCTTGCACTTTGTCACTTCCACCTAAATAGATTAACGATTATTTTCACTTCACCTCATGCTTCATTTTCTCATCAAATCATTATTATTGCCTACAGTAAACATGAAAACCCAATAAGTCCAATTGATCAAGCTGTAACAAGTGATTTACAGTTTTTCTGGAAACGCACCATTAGATTCCTTTTAGAGATTTTCTTTTCGGCTTAGTCCCTTTATTAATCTGGGGTCACCACAGCGGAATGAACCGCCAACTTATCCAGCATATGTTTTACGCAGCGGATGCCCTTCCAGCTGCAACCCATCACTGGGAAACATCCATACACACTCATTCACACACATACACTACGGACAATTTAGCTTACCCAATTCACCTATATCGCATGTCTTTGGACTTGTGGGGGAAACCGGAGCACCCGGAGGAAACCCACGCCAACACAGGGAAAACATGCAAACTCCACACAGAATGCTAACTGACCCAGCCAAGGTTCGAACCAGTGACCTTCTTGCTGTGAGGCGATTGTGTTACCCACTGCGCCACTGTGAGGCCCCTTTATAGAGATCTTGAAGTAGTTAACTTATTTTTTAACTTGTTTCCCCCCCCCTTTTCTGCAAATATTGACAAATGTCCTAATTATATTGTAAAATACTTGATACTCTGATCCTCAAATATGTGTAAGAACATGTTTTTCATCTTCAAAAGACTTAATAATGATCATATTATTTGATCTACTGTATGATGGATGATTGGTGCCGCCTTGTTAGTCTGCGCTGCAGTGGAGAGATTAGAGCTGCTGGATTTACAACAGGTTAATTCATGAACTTTCTTCTGAAATACATGAGGGCTGTATAACTGGGAGAGTAAAGTAGAGTAAACATTCTAGTTTGTATCTGATGTGAATAAAGCATATCATCTGATTATGCTTAAAAACTATCTCCATATACATTAGTGTATATTTTACAAAGCATAAATGTTATGTTTAGTTAGCGCTTATGTATATTTAAATGTCAGAAAACTAAAATAAGAGTTATTTGTTTTAAAACACTGACAAATTGTGATTTATGCGATAAGTTTACACATCTTCTTAATAGTTCTGATAATGATTATAAGGTTATAGCACTATAATAGAAAGACATCATTTAATTGCTTTTCTGACATATTACCGCACAATCTACAAGGAAGATTAAACTTTATCATTTATTTACAGTAAGATATCGTAAAACTAACCAAAAAAAACCCTACAAACACCATCAAACAGTCGAATACAGGGCTAAGAGCTACAGTGTTATCAAATAGCAACTTTTTTGTGTCACGGTAGAGTTTAAAAGGAAGTGCTGTTCTGTTTTCATTTCTTCAAAACAAACATACAGTAAATCTGTTGAAAAAATACGCAAAGACACACCAACGAGGTAACGATGTTTAACTCTCGACACATTACAATCAGCAAACACATTCTCAATTACCTTATCGTTTTTTTGCAAGCCAATAAAGCTCAGAATGTACAAAGGTAGAGGGTGACAGCAAATAAAGAAATGTTTGCACAAAAGTGCCATAAAAGCAATAATGACACATGTGAACATCTGAGGCCAGGCACATACTGCCTTTTTACAGCTTTGGGAAGAGGAAGAACAACTGTGTGTTCGCAATTAAAGTAAATTTGCTGACAGAACTTGACAGAAGAGTCCTCAGTTCGCCCTGGGAAAAGCTAACCAGGGTTTGTCCAGGTTCACTTATAATATGATGACAGTAAAAAGGTACTGAATTATGCACATCGTGTTTGGAAAGCACAAATTAAAAAGATTTCAAGGAAAGCGTCATGCCCCATATTTAATGTCACATCCAGAGTGATATATCCTCCTTCAAGGGTGCAATTACTTTTATAAAAGTACTTATTGACAAAATTGCACACCTATAATGTTAAAAAAAAAAAAGTCTGTTAATTAACAGGTTCTGTATTTCGTGATTTACAGGTTTATTTACAGTTATGCATTGCATTATGGGACCTTTATGTCTGCTCTGTCGACTTTTGATGTTGAAAATAAACTGTGCGCAGTTTAACAAAGTGACTTTTATTGACATTTTAGTAGTTTTGAAATAATATTTTGTAATATATAGAGAATTAGGTCTGTAAAATAACAGAAATGGTACTGGCAGTTTGTTTCCAGGTTTTTGTTCCATGTTTTACAACACCAACCAAGACAACATAACACTTCAAACTATAGAGAATGTCAATAAAATCTAAATCCCACAATGCAATTCAAAAGCATAAATAAATGGGGGAAAAAACATGAATCACATAATATGGAGAACAGTGTAACTCAACAAAATATACAAGTATGTGTAAGATAAATGATAAAGAATAACTATTACAGCTTTAACCGAAATATAAAAAGTTGTATTACAAATATTAATTATGCAAGGTGACAAATAAGTTAAAACAGCTTTTTTCAAAATAAGAATAAAAAATTATGCAAATATGTGATGTTTTATAAATAAATTTTGTGAGGTGCACGTCCAGATGTTTTGACAAGGCTAATTCATTGTTGACAATCATTATATTGAACAAGGCTAATTCACTGTTGACAATTATTATCATGCACAAAAACTCCACCAGACAATCGTGATGCCCGTTAAAGGGTTACAGTTTAGTCAATATGTGAATATCCAAACTAACTTCATTCATTCATTCATTTTCCTTCGGCTTAGTCACTTTTTTATCAGGGGTCGCCACAGCGGAATGAACCGCCAACTATCCCGCATATGTTTTACTCAGCAGATGCCCTTCCAGCTGCAACCCATTACTGGAAAACACCTATAAACTCTCACATTCTCACACACTCATACACTACGGCCAATTTAGTTCATCCATCTATAGAGCATGTCTTTGGACTGTGGGGGAAACCCATGTGAACACGAGGAGAACATGCAAGCTCCACACAGAAATGCCAACTTGCCCACCTGGGACTCGAATCAGCTGCCTTCTTGCTGTGAGCCGACAGTGCTGAGCCACTGTGCCGCCCCAAAACTAACTTATTAACTGGAAAAATATCAAAGCCTCAGGCTTTGATGCACCCAAAAATTTAGCAAATTTGTCTGCATTTCTAGTAACAGGAAAACATGTTTTAGTTCATGCAAAGTGTCATTTATGCTACGTTTCTGAACTACAGCGAGTCATTTAATGTAGATGAATCTGAGCTAGATCCAAATGCCAAAAACTCCATGGCGCCGTTAAAGTCTCATATTAAAAGTTCATCAGCTCAAAGAGATTGCACTCCTTCCTTTATGTGCTTGTCTTACGTGTTTCTTTCTTTACTAATCGACATGTTGGCGGTACATCCCTGCACACTCCATTTTAATGTCCAAAATAAGCCAGAAGAAGTACCTGGAATTTCTCCCAAAACAACAGAACACATTCACCTCAGCGTTCCAGTCCAGCTGCGTATTACAAGATTGCGTGAACATGCACGTGTGTATGCAATTTTTAAGCATACAACTTTCCTTGGTTGTTATTTCAATGAAATGACTAAAAACCTTAGGTCACCTTCAAACTGGACTCTTTAAATCTAAAAGCGCAGCTGTTTCAACAGAACTGAACAACAGACCCCTGTGACTTCAGGCATTCACTCGCTTCCTTTGTCCTCCTTTTCTTCAGCATTTTCTTCTTCTATGATCTCACACCTTTCGCCGTAGTGAAAACAGCCAGCTGTAAATCCAACGCCGAGTTCCAGATCGTTAACAATCTGAGGTAAATATCTGAAACACTGAGCGAAATAACAGAAAGAGCCAGTTGTATTGAAGCGCATATTCATAAATTCAGTGTTATATAACTGACAACTAATGGACGGTCAGATAACCGTAAAATGACAGATGTGGTGTTATATTATTCAAATATTACAAATATTGGAGCATCTGCATTATTTTTTCCAAAATAAGAGGGATCATGTGAAGCATTTTGAATTTAAAGATCAGGATAAATTTAACTCTTCATTTGTCACAAACCTGTTTGAGTTTCTTTCTTCTGTTGAACAAAAAAGAAGATATTATGAAAAATGTTAGAAACTGGTAACCGTTGACTTGCACTGTATTTGTTTATGGATGGTTACCAGTTTCCAACATTCCTCTGAATATCTTCTTTTTTGTTCAACAGAGTAAAGAAACTCATAATGGTTTGAAACCACTTGAGAGTGAGTAAATGGTGAGTAACTTTTTTGGGGGGGGGTGAACTTTCCCTTTAACTTCTGTAGCTTCTAGAGGGCAGTCAGCCATAAAAAACACTCATCATTAATGTACATTGATGATTATATTCATATGGCATGAAGTTTATGTTTGTTTGTTTTTTCAAAAGCTCAGGCACAAGTATTTGATCATCTTAATATTTTTATATCTAATGGAAAAACAATTGAAAGAGTAACTTTTTACAAGTACTTAGGTATCTGGATTGATGATAAGCTTTTATTTAATGTACACATTGCTAATCTGATTAGGAAGCTGAAACTGTCGCTTGGCTTTTATTTTAGAAATAAATCAAATTTTACTTCTAATGCTAAAAAGAAACTTGTAGAAGCTACTTTTTTATCTGTGCTTGATTATGGTGATATATTATACATGCATGCGGCATCTTCTGTTCTACCAAGACTTGATTCTGTATATCATGCTTCACTATGTTTTGTTTTTTTTACAAATGAAAAATCCCATACTCATCATTGCATTTTATATGAGATGGTGGGCTGGACATCACTAGCTGTACGTAGAAAACAGCACTGGTACATTTTTATCTATAAAGCTATGTTAGGTAAACGTCCAGCTAATTTTTGTACTCTTCTCTGTCTTAGTTCTGGGAATTACAAGCTACGCTCCTCCAAGTGTTTGCTTTTTAATATACCTCGAGTTTGTACGGAGCTAGGAAAATCTGCATGTTCTTATTGTGCACCTTGGGCATGGAATAATTTGTGTCTTTCGATGAATTTAAAGGCACTATAAAGAGAGTGGTATTGGAAGCATGTGATTGTTTTTGTTGAGAGGACTGATGAAATGTTGTTATGTGGTGTTTATTGTTTTACTGTATGGCTGTTACCTTGGCCAGGTCTCTCTTGTAAAAGAGATTTTAAATCTCAATGAGACTTCCTGGTTAAAGGTGCAGTATGTAAGTTTGACATACAGTGGTTGAACTAGGTATTGCACTCCTGGATCAAAACAAACGCAAGCGCAGGTTGCCAGATTGTGGACGAGAGCGAGTGATTTAAACCGTGTTCTATATAAAAGCAACTCAAATTGATATATTAGAAACGGCTTCTATTTCTTGCAGCTGAACAACTGAAAACTATGACTATGATCACCTCAGGTAAACCGCATGTGCTTTATTCAGTGCTAAATGCTAACAATGTGAGTTTGAATGCCATTTTACATGACATGTATTGCCATACTACTGAAAGCAGCAGCAGATAGTTCACATCAGGTCTTGAAAATAAAATAAACCCTTTGAAATTGAACTTTAGAACTAAACACATAAGTAATTCAGCATTTACATTTAATAATGTTATAGAGGGATAATATGTATTAATTAGATTATAAACCTTACCATTTCGTGAGTGAGTGCATATTCTGTGCTTCTGAATGGCTGTATTTAAATTTCTGTCATGTTTCGTCTGGTGCAAACAGCCAAATTGCTTATCACTGCGTATCTCATCACGAAGAATTTGCCAGATTGGGCAGTTTCCCGCCCAATTGGACGGTTTTGAATTTGATTGTGTGGGTAAAAAATGGCATAGGTGGGTTAACAAAATTTGACCGGTTTTGAAACGTAACTTTTATATGCAACTTATTCAACAAAACATAAATGTGTGCGCCTCCTACTCCATTCAGTTAGTAGTGACCAGTGCATAGCGCAAGCCTACCCGCAAGAGGAGGTGAAGGAAAGTTGTATCAAAATCTGACTCCCCAGACAAATCTGACTCCCCTTTGTGTGCATGTACATTACACAGGGCCTGCAGTTAAACTCACAGCAGTTTACCATAACACTTTTATTGATAATTTTTTTCCACAATTGACAGCAAGAACAAACATAGAAGCGTTGTCTGATTGACAAGCAGCACCTAAATATGTTCAAAAGAATTTAAAACGCCAAATAGGACGAATTTATACCCCCATTTCGAAAGTAAAACATACTCTAACATTAAGTGCAATGTGTGGTTGAGAGGGGGACATTGTTTCTATGAGACCTGGTTATGTTGTGGTTCTGTGACTGCTGGTCTTGGTTGCTGTATGGTTAAAAATTACGACAGTTAAAGTAACTATGTTAATTATGATTTAAACAAATAAAAATTCAATAAAATATTAATCTAATATTTTGTGCGTTTTGGCGGGTTTTGGACAGCTTTTGGGCAGGAAAAAGTCTGTATCTATATCTGGTAACACTGGTTAGGACACGCGGTTACAACGTAACCTGCTCACCTATTGTTTATTTATATCACTTGCTAATTAATAACCTCATGTGGAAATCTGCGTCTCATTTCGGAGTCTGTTACCGTCTACTGGACGTCGCATTTCAGTCACGAACGCATGCTTTCAGAGCCTTTCTGACTGAATGAATGAAATACGCGGTTTTCCACCAAGGCAACACGGGGTGCTGAAATATAATTGGCTAAAGTGGCATTGGGCAGGTTAAAATTACCAAAACCAAGACAGCGTTCCAGCACGGAAAACACATTTTCAAAGCAGAATATGTAACTTCAGCATTGTTTTTCAGATAAACAAGAATATTCAGCATGTTTCTTAAATATTTGCAAACATATTATGGTATTTTTATGCTTTAGAAGTGTCAAAAACTTACATACAGCACCTTTAAATAACGGTAAATATATCATGATTTACAATAACATTTCCTCAACTGTTACCATTTCAATGCATAGTTCTATATGGCACAAAATAAGTTGTTCTACGTATGAATTAGATTAGGAAGAATTATGAAGATCCTGCTTTTTCTTTAATGTGTCCTTTCCATAAGTTATTTACAATTACTTTAAAAAGTGCATTCCTGCAAATAATACGATATGAAGCTACTGTATGCATGTCTAGGGCATCCTCTTAGAACAAGCTGAATAGAAAACAACTATTGATATGTCGAGATAATGAAACAATTAAGTCGTGATGATGAAAAAATAACTTTTGATGTGTCAAGATCCAGAGAAAGCGACTTTTAATAAGTCTAGATCACGAACAAATTAGGTAGAGATGAGAAAACAAGAAAGAAAAATATAATAATGCATTGCCTCTAAGGACTTCCATAGTATTTTCAAGTTGCATTGTGAAAAATATTGTATATTTTACAGTAAAGATATACATCAGGGTTTCTGTAGGTTTCATCCAGTCAAATTTAAGACATTTTAAGACCCTTTTAAGACCATTAAAAACTAAATTTTAGACTTATACAGGGTTTTTTATCGGTTTATTGTTTATTGATAGATTATCATGAGGAATCATATAATTATTTTTTGTTTTCTTTATTTTTTAATGGCTGTTGGGAATTGTATCTCCTTGCAATCAAAAACTTAAATATAAAAAATAAGGTTTTATTGAGATTGTTGGTGATTGGAAAAATGTTGACCCGATTGAGTAGCTTTACTTGGACAAAGCAAAATTAAGACTTATTTAAGACCTATAACACAATATTTCAGTGAATTTAAGACTTTTTAAAGCCTAAAATTTACTTTTTGTAATTTAAGACATTTTAAGACCCAGCGGACAACCTGTACATACAATTCTGTAAATACATATATAGCAAGACAAATGGTGCTGTAAATGTAAATACAGTATTTTTGCTGTAATTGATTTACAGTAATTTACTGGCAAACTGCTGCCAGTAAGTTACTGTAGATTCCACAGGAAGAAATTGTTAACACTGTGTGATCTCTTAATATGAAGAAAGTTCCCTCTGCCGCCATTTGTTTTTCCACTAAAATATCTATTTGTGTCCCACTCAGTCATTGCGGGACTAAAATTCAGAAATGTTCACCAACAGCTGCATAGGACTGTTCTCGCACACACATAGTGGAAAGCAACCTGATCGCTTATTTTTCATACGGACATACATAAATAAGCAAAAACCAGCACAGACGCACACAAACTCTAGTCTCATTTTTCTCTTCGCTAAATTGCAGTGTACTGAGCTCACTATTTCCATCTGTGTAGATGAGGCCATTTATCCCGGTATAGCTGATCAGAGCCAAGCAAGGGGACAAAAGTAAAAGTGCAAATTCAATATGTTTTACTAGGACATAGGTCCAAAATCTACATTACAAGAAATATTTCTGAGGGTTATTTGACCGAACAGAGCAGTACAGTTTTAAACGATTTGACTGTAGAGCACCAGAAATTAACATTAACACTAAAAAGAAATGCAGTTCAAATTATGTTGTCGTAAAAAAAGGAATCATCATCAATCGTAACAATTACCTTTCTATTTTTTTTTTTTGATGGATTTCAAAAGAACAGCTCAAGGGAATAATGGTCAGCAAGTGTGAGAGGTTTAGGCCACAGTGTTTGCTTTGTGGGAGTTGTGAATTTTGACAGCTGCATTAAAGGTCTGTTAGTCTTCTCAGCTGGTTGTTTAGAGGGCTCAGATGCCGAACACACACCAACAAAGATGAATTGTATGACTGAAATAGCAACATTCCTAGGAAATACATTTCCAACCTTACAGTAGAATGTGTCGGGAGATCAAAGTATGCATTATTTCAAATGTTCATTCATTCATTCATTTTCTTTTCGGCTTAGTCCCTTTATTACTTATCCAGCATATGTTTTACGCAGCGGATGCCCTTTCAGCTGCAACCCATCACTGGG
>CAIGQW010053975.1:511168-524825 GCA_903798125.1 Danio choprae | reverse complement strand
CATACATACATACATACATACATACATACATACATACATATATACATACATACATACATACATACATACATACATACATACATACATACATACATATATACATACATACATACACACCATTTTTTAAATGGTCAAAAATGGATTTGTAGAAATATATTTATGTACGTATATTTTAATTATATTTGAGAAAATAAAATATCATTTCAAAAAAAAGTTTTTTACCATATGAGAAAAATTCTAATAGTTAAAAAAGCATAAATTAATGCTGTTGTCAGAAGACAGTCCCCAATTTTTTTGTTTCATCTCAACTAGAGCTGTTTTCATTTAAAAAATTTTATATCCAGAATATTTTGTCCCTATTTTAAACACATAGTCAATCATAAATAATTTCTGGTCAACATAACCTAGCAATATGCTAACATAACATAAAATCAAGCTAGGCTGCCTTGAAGACTTATGGGCTGCACAGATAGTTTAGTATTAGTTCAGATGATGGCCAGAAAGAGTCTTTAATCTGTGAGTCGCTGAATTGACAATCCAGTGCTCCTGAATATAGCCATTGAACTAGAAAGATAGATAATAGTTAGAAAGGACTAAGTTCTAAGTTATTAGGTTTGGTCTAAGAATCTACAGTGTAATGTCAGGTCAGAGTAGCCTATCTCTCTCCTGTGACCATGTTTTACAAGTCATCTCTGGCCTGAGGAGGAACCAGGAGTCTTGTTCCCACAGGGAGCACGACCTCTGATATTACCCAGCCACCGCGGAGCTGCATTGGGAACTCAACACTGCACGGGTTCCCCAGCATTATGAGGTTGGAGGTCAAGGCCAGCCTGGCTGAAAAGAACAACTTCTGCTGAAATCCTGCTCTGAAGGTCTCACCAAAGCAACTTTATAGCTCAAAAGCGACTAGTTAGACCTCTCAGTTATGCATAATTGAAGTGCCAACTTTAAGTTCCTCTTAAATTTCTTTAGCAGGGTGTGCCGAGTTTCACCTCCTCTCCACAAAGTTTGATGCCCATAAATCTGACAAACCCCACACACACCGTCACCAAATATACTGTTTATGTTTCAGAGGCTCTAGACGAGAGGGCAGCCATGAGAGATGAGAAAGAGACAGGGTTCACATGAGCTTTCCGTGATTTAGGGACCTGTCACCTCGCACCAGAAACCAACCATCAAGACGAGGCGAAACTGCTTTTACACTTGGACTAATTATGGCCCTGGCTTTGATTCTGTCTTGTGGCATTTTCGTCTAATTATATGTTTAAAGGGAACGAAAGGAACTGTTTGTCAAACACCCGTTGTAGTAAAAAAAGAAAAGGCCCTTGCCTGACCTATAACAAGAACACGCTGTGGGTAACTTACTCTAAATGGAGTTACAAAGGACAGAATTGAAATACTGTGACCAGTTTTATTATGCTTTATTTATATTCCTTGATTATAAGTTTATAATCTTGCTGTTCCGGAACTGTAGATGACAGATACAGATTAGACAAGATAAAACTGAGGAATTGGTAATGAAAAATGTTCTGAAAACTTCCAAATGGATTTTCCACGTTTGCCTCCTGCTGGTGTCTACCAACGGCCTTTTTCCTTAGCAAAACAAGTAGAGTCTTTATAAGAAGCAATAGTTTTCTTCCCTGGCTTTCGGTCAACCTCTCTAATCACTGCTCACATGATTAAAACAATGTACCTTTGATTAAAATGGCTATAATTAAGAAATCACTGGGACTGGACCAAACCCTCACTTAAGGCAGGTCTAATGATACAGCCTGTTAATACAGACAGTCTATCCATCTGCTGTAGGTTTCCTTCCAGCTCATAAGGAAAAAATCTGGGCTGCTTATTGATAGTGAACTGGGTCCAAAACGCCGCACCCGGCAGGATCTATCATTCCTATCCTTCTTGTTCTTTCTCTTCAGTAAGTAACAGATGAGTAATCAAAACCCATCATCCAATATCCAACTGTGTTCTATTGAATAATGGATATTTATGTTACATTAGCATTTACCGGCTAAACATCAATCTCAAGTGGTTTGCTATTCTTTTTCTAAACATTAGTAGGGCTTGCCATCAGGTTATTTAACTAGTAAGTATTCCAATTCCAATATTCTCGCAATTTGATAGTGGTTAATTAATTTGTATTTTCTCATTCATACATTTTAAAAAGATTTGCTCATCCCCCAATGACTGTTGAGTTTAGAGGTGGGGTTTGGTGGAACATCTTTTAAGATTTGCATGCTTTTGTGTCAAAATTTGTACAATTCACCAGTTTTCTGACATTATGTAAAACGGTCAATTTTTCTTGTCAAACACTAGTAGTCAAACAGCTTCAATTACTTGTCCATGCAAGCTTGTCTAGTCTAGTGAAGATAACCTTGACATTAGGAACAGTACCAAGAAAAAAGCAATAATAAGTTTATGAGCCAAAGAGCCCTGACACAACAGACAGACAACAAAGAACTAGTGGTAATGAAAGCTCATTGTGCTGTCACCTTAAGTAGGTCTGGGTCTTCATTCCAGATGGTGCATGTCAAAATGAATATATTTGCAGACTTAAATGCTCAGGTATTGTAAGATGACATAAAATTAGGACAGCCTTCTCTGTGTGCTGTCTTGAAGTGTTTGCTGGCTCACAAGCTAAACTGAACTCCCAATCAGAGATTTCTCTCTCATTGATAGATATCGAGTCAACACGCTCATTCAGCCAAAAAGCCCCTAGCAAAGTCTAACTAGGGCTGATAAGTCTGCATTTACTGCAAAGAAACCGCACTTTATAATAAAAACACTCCTCATCCATATTGGCATTTTGGTTTTCAGAAAAACAATCTCCATCCACGCTACAACCTAAAAAGTATAATAATGTACAATTCGCAATAATAATGTACAATAATCACAATTCGCGCTCACTATGCATTTGCATTTTGCTGGCATCTATAATTTCAGTCTACTGCTTGTGTAATGGTCAAATGAGAAGTGCTTGATGAATCAAGGAAGATACACAATAGTCTAGAAGACCAGAGAGATTGTGAACAGTTGAGCCTACATTTTCAACAGGTTGCATTTCAGTAAATCTGCACTCAAACAAATGACCAGCATTTTCAAACTAAAACAAGGTCTTCTGTATTCTCAAAACTCTTCATTTTCACAGGTCGAATGTGCTGGACTAGTGTGGATTCCAGGCATAACCATAACAAAATGTTTTAAAAAGAAAACATGCTAATGTAAATGGTGCCTAAGCTGTCTGACATTGATGGTGATGATGGTCGACAATTGGCTTGGTGTTTTAGAACCTAAAAAAATGCTAAGGCATGACAATATTTCCTAGTACCTAGGTTGACCTTTCATTGCTGGTTCAGGCACAGCATTCCTGTTCCATGTATCCCTAATCCAATAGGAATTTTCACACCAGGTAGTTACTATGGGCTTTTACACCTGAGGAACTTTTTCATAGTTCTTAGAACTATTGGCTGAAGTAACCGCTTCTTGGTTTTTGTTACTAAATTAACTCCAAACACAACAAGAATCTATATTGGAACCTACCAGTGATGTGTGCAATATAGGCAATTTAGTTGTATTTTACTTCAAACTGACATGTCTACATTCTGTCTACATTATCATGAAAGCCACAAATCAGGGTATTCTCCATTGTCCAGTTGTTGATATTATTGAATGCCTTGTTTGATATTGAAAATTGCTGGCGTTCAGCTTATGTAACCTCAGAGTACCTAGTGATGGTGCAACCAGTAAAATGGCCACAGGAGAAATTTAGTTATAGGTGGACTGGCCTGGTGGTTAATTCTTATAGAGTAACTATAGTTACTATAAATACCCAAAACATTAGTTCACACAGGAGTACAGTTATAGGAACTAGAAACCAGGACAGTCTCCTGAGTACTAAGTCTTCTCCTCTGGTCAGTTTCTTGGTTTGCAAAATTACTAAAGATCGCTCCCATATCTTAAAAAGTAAAAATGCCAAATAGTGAGTACTTTTGCCAATATTTCCAGAAACTTTCAGTGTAATATCATAAACATTAGGTATCCTTAAAATCACATGCACTAAATGTGCACTCTACATATCCAGCCATTTTAATAGGAATACATATAATCAAGATTTTTTGAAGATAATGAAAGATTTCCACACCCAGATTTCACAATGGTTTCAAGTCACACATCTTCACTGCTTCAAACAACAGAAAGCTGCTTGATTTGAAACAACTTACTTTAAATATCCATACATTGTTACTTTACTAACAACAGACAATGGAACTTTTTGTTAGCTAATTTGACCGCACCACAACCCTAGCTCTTTTATTATCCCTAAAATCGGACTGTTTTGAAGTTGGGTTGCTCAGTTCTACTCTTTCCAGATGATCAAGGCTTTTGGGTTGATTTAAAAACATAAACTCTGCAGAAAGGTAAATCGCCAAGAGCAAGAATGAACACCCTTGGTTTTAGGAATGTTATTTCAAAGACGTTGATCTTGGTAAAGTCGAGGTCATCAAGATGGTAGGGTTTATACCCTAAACAAGCCAATAAGCTGAAGACTAAACTATAGTGTGACCAGTACATTTGTGTGTTGTGTTGGTTTTGTGAGAAACCTTTAACTCTTCACAATTGGATACCCACCTTAGCTAACACATCATAGACTTATCTAAAACATGCAATGTTGGGGGTACTCAAGCATTGGAAAACACTTCACTCCATACTAAAAATGCTAACAGGCTAAACTTGATCACAAATAAATGAATAAAGTGAGTGGTTCTAGACCAGGTTGGTGCTCAGGTTTATGTGTTCCTGCAGCGCATAAACGCATACTCTGTAACTCTATCCCTCTGTTTAAAGTAGAGCTGATGTGTGGCCTTGGATGGAAAGGACATAATCTAAGTAATAGCTCTGTAATCTAATGCTGAATTACGGTTAATTCACGAAAACGAGTAACATCCCTCTGACCTCCGAACTTTGATCTCTAGTCGTTCTGCCCCTCGACCCTCATGTGGCAGTGATCAGAGTCAATAAGAGCACTGGAACAGGGAATGGGAAGGGGGTGGGAGTAATGGAAAACAGACTCACACACATGCCACAAGATTGTAGTTATTTGGTCTGCGAAAATCCCATTTTATGGTCGCTGAGAGGTTGGTGTCGCACTCTATGATTAAGGTTAGCCTGCTGTGTTGTCTATCATTTGTGATTTCTCTGGGACTGCATCTCTGTGGCCACACCACCTCCCTGTTTTTCCTCTTTCTGATTTTTTTTCCTCTCAAGCCATTCATGCTCGATTACTCACTGTTTAATGCATATTGCACACGAAAACATCACAAGCTTGCTGAAAAATCAGCCATTATGATCTGACTGCTTGGTTTTAGTGCATTTTGAGTGAGTTTTTCCAGTCTAATTTTGTGGTAGAAACTAATTCAGATAAACATGGCACATAAAAACCAAACCAACAGTTGTTGGTTGCTTAAATGTCAGTTCAAAGGTCTCTTCCTGTCAAAGTGGGCGGTATTTAGCCAGAGTAATGGCACTATGGCAACACCAGATGCTTCCTAACTACCATGGGTCAAGCATAACAACCTCTCCCACACCATTTATATACTGTGGACACAACTGAATATCCGAAGTGCATTCATTTGCACACAGAGAGAGCAAACAATGATTCAGACTTAAGCACATATATAAAAAAGCTAAATGTTTAAGGAACCAGAATATAATCATGTGAAAGAATGCCATGCCTTAGTCTTTAATGAGTTTCGGGGCTCATTTTTAATGAAAGGTCACAGGCTGCTCTCGGTTCCCACAAACCCGCTCTTGGACAGCAAGCAAACTGGAGTTACCACAATAAAGTTCCTTTACTACACCAGCTTCTGATCAGAGTGACTGTCAATCTATCCCAAATTCCCAAATACACATACAATATATTTAAGTTGAAGGACATACATTGGGCACATTGCATATTGGTGCTCACAATATTTAATGTGGTATTCAAGTTAGCAGTGTTTGGCAATGCAGTCTAGTCTTTAGATTTCATCAAACTCCTAACTGAGGTTTAAGTAATGAGGTTTAGCTCATAAATCTCTAAATGTATGTCATAGACAAGAGAGGAAAATGACAACAGAAAATCAGAGTCAGAATATCTGGGTTAGAATTAGTCAGAATATAGAGATTTTGACTCAATCATAGTGTTTCAAAAACTAAATGATTGCACCATGACACAGTTTATTAGTCTGAATTAGAATAAGTTAGATCTGAAAAATATTTTTTACATGTTTATTTTTATATAAACATTGTTATATCATTAGTAATTGCTGTTATTGTAACACTCAACAACAATATCACATCGCATATTTTTTCCAGTAGTACCTACCTATACTTTATTAGGCTGCAACATTCTTTATCAAAGTATTGTACATATACTATATTATATACAATATAATAGAGTGTACTGTTGCATTGTTCAAAAACACTTCAGTATTTACTATAAATTACTTTGGTATTTTTATGTGAGCCATTTTATTTTTGATAAACTTGAGGGTACATTTATACAACACTGTTTCCAACTGAGAAAGAAACACCTTTTGGCCATCCAACAATGGTGTTTTGAGGACCTGAAAATGGAAACTTTTGAAGGTTTTTTTTTTTTTAAAGAATCAACTAGATTCATTCATTCATTCATTTTCCTCCGGTTTAGTCCCTTTATTAATCAGGGGTCGCCACAGCAGAATGAACCGCCAACTATTCTGGCATAAGTTTTACGCAGCAGATGCCCTTCCAGCCGCAGCCAAGTACTGGGAAACACCCATATACTCTCACATTCATACACTATGGCCAATTTTTGTTTAACCCAATTCACTTATAGCACATGTCTTTGAACTGTGGGGGAAACTGGAGCACCCGGAGGAAACCCACGCCAACACGGGGAGAACATGCAAACTCCACACAGAAATGCCAACTGACCCAGCCAGGACTCGAATCAGCGACCTTCTTGCTGTGAGGCGACAGTGCTAACCACTGAGCCACCATGCCGCCCCCCATCACCACACCGCCCCATATAAACTTTAAAATCATGATTTTGTTTTTGATAAAAAATCTGTTGTATGTGTGAGAAATTGACAACAACACTAACCATTTTGGACTACCGGACTGTATATGCACAGGCATGAAGTGTGTCTTTACAAAGCAATATCACCATCTACTGGCCTGGCATTCATGCTGCAGTCTTATATTAAAGTATTTGCACACACAAAATTATTTTTATTCGTTTTTATGCATTTTTTGTAATCCTAAACTAGCAGTCTGATTTTTTGTGTATTAATAAATCCATTGCAAAAAAGCAGTGATGCTTGTGTTCTCCTCTATTCAAAAAAGTCCTGTGCTGCGAGACCAAGTGAATTCATTGGCTTTTGCTTGTATGGTGGCTCTGAATAGTCAAAACACCTCTCAAAATGCTTGATACAGATGTGAAAAATTTAAAAATAATTAAAAACAATTTTAAAACCAACTTGATCCAAATTCGTTATGGCAGACAGAGGTTTTGGAAGCAATGTGTAAACATGATTAATTCGACTTATTTTTTAACATGCACAAATTTCAGACAAAAATTTCAGGTTTTAGTCTCTTATGCCCTTTATTTAATTTATTTGATTTCTGATGATGAAGTTACAATTTAGCACATTTACACATAACTTTAAATCTAATTGTGCATAAATATTATTAAGTGCTTTACATTTAATATTTTGGTCCACATCTAAAAAGTTAACCTCTTTAAACATGCCAAAATATTAATAAAAAGTATCTCATGTTACACGCAAGTATTTAAAAAAAACGACATAGTGTGGTTTTAAATGGACTTCAAATGCACATTACTTTAGCTATTAGCAAAGGTAGCATTCATTGCCATGTCTATCTCAGTTACAGCGTATGTGTGTGTGCGTGTGCGTGTGCGTGTGCAACAGTAAAGAATGAGTGTCTAAATGTGTGAAGGAGCACAGGGGAAAAATTGAAAACAGTTGAGAGCTGTAGAGCGGTGGGACTTTCTTAATTCAACACACATGTTGGCCATGACTGTTTAACTGAGGGTGATTGAGGATTGTTAACTTTTACTGTATGCTGAAAGAGAAGGATGAGCCAGCCTGCCCACTCAAGGAAGATGCGTACGTGCATTTAATATAGACAATTATCTCAGTGGAGTTTCCACTTTAAACAAAACTCCTATTGGGATTCCCAGAGATGAAATAAGCAAACCCATATGGTAAAATCATATATTTTATCTGGCTAAAATACATTTTAAATATATTTGGTAACAGTGAAGTGCAATAAACGTATTTTTGAAATAGAAAAATTCATATCAACCTTCATATACTAAAATATATTTCAAAATATAGTTCTGGGTCACGAAAATACATTTCCAACCGGAGGTCTGAAGTATCCGTTATTTAAAATGTATGATTCATTCATTTTCTTTTTGGCTTAGTCCCTTTATTAATCAGGGGTCGCCACAGTAGAATGAACCGCCAACTTATCCAGCATATGTTTTGCACAGCGTATGCCCTTCCAGCTGCAACCCATTACTGGGAAACATCTATACACTCATTCATATACGAACAATTTAGCTTACCCAATTCACCTATAGCGCATGTCTTAGGACTGTGGGGGAAACCGGAGCACCCGGTGGAAACCCGCGCGAACACGGGGACAACATGCAAACTCCACACAGAAATGCCAACTGACCCTGTCGATGTTCGAACCAGCGACCTTCTTGCTGTGAGGCGACAGCGCTACCCACTGTGCCACCGCGCCGCCTAAAATGATTTAGAATAATTGATTTTCAAGTATCTTATCCTAGATGCACAGTACATAAATATAGATGTGGTAGCTTTTTACACTTTTTTTCTTTTAAAGTATGTTTCTTTAGACATTAAAGATTTACCTCAGTGTACTTTCATACTAAATAATTAGGCAAATATATTCTTTAATGCATTTAAATATAAAGTTCTAAATGTTTCGATATATAATATAAAGTCTATGTATTTTCGGAAATTATAATTATTATTATTTACATATTATTATTATTACTATTTAGATATTATTAGATAATATTATTTAGATATTAAATTATTAATAATTTATATAAATGTTTCATACAATAAAATATTGTATAATTTTAATATCTTAAAAATGAATAATTTTATACTAAATATTTTGGGCATTTTTGTATATTTGAAATATGAGAAAACATACATGAGTACATAGCATATGAGAAAAGAAAGACTTTCCATACATGTTTTCACACAGGAATGGGTGTATTTTTTTTGCCTGTGGAGGTGGCATAAGAGGCAGCGGTTAAACTCACCACACACACAAGCCTCTGCGTCCAACCGGCAACCAGGCTCATTATGACATCAGCCGCAGTCATTATGACATCATCACCAGGGGGTCTCAGGGGCGTCCAAACCCCAGTCGCCACAGGCCAGCAAAACTGCTCCATAATAAAAAGAGCCATGGTCAGACCACACATATACGACTTGTGGAGTTTTATGACTACAGTATATGTTGTTCAAAATATCATTTTCCCTCCTCAAGAAACCTCAAGATCTGTAAAATGCTAGTTTTGACTTCTGACTGTGTCCCTCGTGGCAGTTTTTCAGTTATCTGAGAAGTGGCAAAACAATGTGGAAATACTTAAGACAAATAAAGTCATTATTGTTAATATGATACCCATCTTTGAGAGGTCTTGGTCTGGATCTGGGCCTTAAGGGGGTTAGTCTTGATTCTGGTCTGAACTTAGACTAGAAAATTAGTAGTTTAGATTCCAAACTTAGATTACATGATGAGTTTAAATGGAACATTATGACATGTATAACTCATAATGTAAACAGTTTTTGTATGTGCGTCAAAAACAAAAACGGATTTTCTTTGTTATTTCTTGGTATATTAGAATTTCTTTTATTCATTCATTCATTCATTCATTCATTCATTTTCTTTTCGGCTTAGTCCCTTTATTAATCTGGGGTTGCCACAGCGGAATGAACCACCAACTTATCCAGCATATGTTTTCTGCAGCAGATGCCCTTTCAGCCGCAACCCATCACTGGAAAACACCCATACACCTTGTTCACTGGCTTGTGGGTTGATTGGTGTGATTATTGTTTGCAGGTGTGATGTGTAGAGCTTGACTATTTCTTGAGTTCTCCAAATTGTCTTGATGAAGGTGCTACATTAAAAGATTTTCTTTTGACCTTTTGCCACTGTGTTTGTTTTTGATCGAGCTCCTGCCTTTGAGAATCCCAGATGTGCACACATTTCTGTTTTTTGGTTGCTTAAACACCCATACACTCCCATTTACACACATACACTACAGACAATTTAGCTTACCCAATTCACCTATAGCGCATGTCTTTGGATTTGTGGGGGAAACTGGAGCACCCGGAGGAAACCCACACCAACATGGAGAGAACATGCGAACACCACACAGAAATGCCAACTGACCCAGCCAAGGCTCGAACCAGCGACCTTCTTGCTGTAAGGCAACAGCGCTACCCACTGCGCCACCCTATAACAGAATTTGTCCATTTAAATTGTATTTTTCCTCAGCAAAACAAAAAAAGACTATCATACATTTTAACCATGATTTACACAGACTGACACAGATTAAAAAACCCTTCAAAGTTCAGAATATTAAAAATATTCATTCATATTTAAAACAAAAAAAGGATTTTTTATTCTTTAATAAGCACAGTTTGGAATAAGCTTGTTGTTTCATTTTTACACAAACGTTATCAAAAATAGATACTTTGCTTGCATTTAATATGATTTCTTAATGATTTACTTTTGTAAATTTAATTTAATGTCAATACCTAAATGAGGCATCTTGTCACTTTTAGACTTATTTCTTAGTACCATTTACATGCATGTCTTATGAATATCTTGTTAACATACTTTTTTTGTTGGTTTATTCGTTTTTTTATGTTGTTTTTTCAGTTTCATGCAATGATTGATAGATGTACAAATATTTAATCTTTAAAAGCCTGATGGATCGTTTGATACTCGCATTTTATTATAAATATCGATGTGTATATAGCGATGTGAGGATAATGACGTAAACCTAAGGGTTAAAATTTTACCAGTGACACAATATAAAAGCTATTATGTTTGCTTTAGAAAAATAAATACATGAATTATAACGTTACAGAATATACAGCAAAAATATACACCTCAATGTGAATATGTTTACAGTAAAACGAAAATGTTTATTCATACATTAACGAAGTCATTCTTACATGTAATTTCAGACTGAATATTCAAAGTAGCATGTCACAAGTTGTCACTTAACGAATGCAAATATAAAACCAACTTTACCTCAATTAATACAACGGCAGTTTGTTTACAACAGGTTTTTCAGCTATGTTTGCATTATATTGATAATTTAAAGGCCTTAGAAATGCACGAAAAGTCATGTTATACTTGTACTTACTGAAACATTAAAAACATGTATCATATGTACCGCTGACGACCCTAAAGCATATTTAGAAACGTAAAACCACTTGTTTGTAAAACTTCAAGCTAACGTTACACACAAAACACCATACCAGTTGGTGTCTTCTTTCTCCTCAAACTGTTCGTGTTGCTCCACCTAGTGGCGAAAATCCGCAATGCAGTGGTATGTGTCAGCTTCATGCGCATGCGCAGTGCCAAACGAGTGATGTAAACATGGCAGCCTCCAGTGCACGCTGGCTGTCAGGCGCTTTTCCTGGACTTCGCAGCAACTGTGCACTTTTAAAGTCCTCCAGACATGGAGATATTACGGCTTTGAGGATATGCTGGTCTCGCAGTTATGTGACGGAGAGGAGTTTAAGCTGCTGGAGGCACAGGGGAGGGGTGACATTGAAGAGGATACCAGGTGAGCTGGTTATGTGAGAAAAGTAGCTACTGTATTAACTGTTTGCAGAACAAGTATATATTATCATGCATTTTTATATGAGGTGTAACATATGTCACTGTTGTAAAGCACATGTCTATTTATGCCAATGGTATTAGAAAAACTGAAACATATGATGCAACCAACTTGCATAATTGCAAATGTAATTATTTGGCTTTATAAAATAATGTATCATGCTAGCAATTTATTTATTGTCACCACCAACATAAAAGTGTGGTGATTTGACGTTTAGGGACGCATTTATTTACAGCAAGTGTGATATTTAAAACCGTGCACTGATAAAGGGGTAGTTAACTCAAAAAGGAAAATCCTGCAGTAATTTATTCTTCTTGCAAACCTGTTTGTTTCTTCTGTTGAACATAAAGGAGGATATACAGAATAGTGTTGAGGGGGGAAAACCGCCATTGACTTCAGAATATCTTATGTTGTATTAATAAATGTTTAGAACACCTTGAATGCGAGTAAATGGTGATGAAGTTCAAATATTTTGGTGAACTATCTCTTTTAGAAACTTAGATTTCGATTACAATATGTCCAGTTACTTTGTTCGTGAAAATGTGCATATCTTCGACAAGCACAGAGTAATGGCGTCGAATCAGTGTTTTGGAGTTAATGATTCGATTCAGTTGACTTGTTTCCTCCTCGATTGTTTCCTCCCTGAATGAATCAATGAAAGGTGTAAATCAAACCAATCACAGTATGTTAAACTCTGATCTAAATGACTTGATTACGTTGACTACATTGATTTACGACAGCAGGAGTGAGTGGAGCTAAACATGCCTTTTGACACACTTTGCTTGCTGCGACTATTTTTTGTAAAGCATAATCAATAATGTAGTTTTTATTAAACACCCCTATTAAACACATTGTTTTAAAAATAGTTTGAATTATTATAAACAAGTTGGTACAGCAAAACCACATACAACCAATTAACAATTGTCTGTCTTAAACGTTAATCAGATATCATTGTAAAAAAAATCTGTTTCTCAATGGAGAAAATCAGTAAGAGATTTTACTTCCAGAACTTGACTGTGGCACTCTATACATTTGTCACCACCAATCTATACGTTTTTCACATTTACAGGTTTCTCAGTAGTAGAAATCGTCATAATTGGGTAAACCTACAGAACAGGGAATAGGAGAATACCACAAACTAGTATAGTTTTTTTTTTTTATTTGCTCAAATAACAAAAGAACTTGATAAGGACAGAACTTGAGACTGATAACGACAGCAAGAAGAGAGAAAAATGTCATAGATGCTGCATTAGAAACACCTTGTATAAGCGTTAACTATTTTTTTGTAATTTGATGCAAAGATGATTTAATAAAAAGTATAGTTTTATAAATGTACATGTTTTTTTTATTCATTCATTCATTCATTCATTTTCTTTTTGGCTTAGTCCCTTTATTAATCTAGGGTCGCCACAGCGGAATGAACCGCCAACTTATCCAGCATATGTTTTACGCAGCGGATGCCCTTCCAGCTGCAACCCATCACTGGGAAACATCCATACACACCCATTCACACTCATACACTACAGACAATTTAGCTTACCCAATTCACCTGTAGTGCATGTCTTTGGACTTGTGGGAGAGTCCACCAACACGGAGAGAACATGCAAACTCCACACAGAAATGGCAACTGACCCAGCCGGGGCTCGAACCAGCGACCTTCTTGCTGTGAGGCGATTGTGCTACCCACTGCGCCACCGTGCTGCCCCA
>CAIGQW010053975.1:485655-500428 GCA_903798125.1 Danio choprae | reverse complement strand
CTGGAATAGTTGGCGGTTCATTCTGCTGTGGCGACCCCTGATAAATAAGGGACTAAGCCGAAGGAAAATGAATGAATGAAAGCATGAGAACCATTTAGTAAAAAAAAATGAACTCTTTAGACACAAGCATATACAATTCGAGAAGGGCCCACATTCAATTTGAGAAGGTACCTTGATTTCTGAGCGTGTACTTCAAATTTCATTGGGACATTATTTATGTAATAATAAGCCATACAAATCTTGATACCTGGGGTATCCTTTAAGATTTGAACATCTCATAAAGTGGCATCTTTGATAGCCTGAGTGAGCACACTTTTAATAGTTTTAAAAGCCCCAAAATAATAAAACAACAGAAAAACCTTGTGCTAGATATACGGCCACAAATTTAGAGTTTGGTCACCAATTTAACTATTTGTTACATATAAAAATATTTATTTAGTGCCATTTATTTAATCAAAATAGTGTAGAATTGGATTAAGGACCATATGGAGAGTGTTTTAGTGACCTGCGTGTCTCCGGAGAGTCTTATGGTCTACATAGCACAGGTGTGCTGGATTACCGGGCGGAGGCCAGGTAGGTATGTAAGGGTCTTTGCATGGAGCCGCTGGGTCAGTGGGCCGTCATAAACTTCAGCCTAAACACAGAGCGGGAGGTGGAGGAGACACTGGTATCAGCCCTGCCCCGGGGCCGTCCTAGCAGAAGAATGATATAATGCAGACCTTCTGCGAAAGACAACACACCCAGCGCCGCTTGAACCTGTTGTAGCCTCTGGACGTCAGAGCATGTGTCTGCATGCACCTGTACAGCTTGAGTACTGTACATTTAGAGTAACGCATATGGACAGTTTACTGTTATTTCACCAAAAAATAAAAATGCATTAACCGTCATATATAACTTTTGTTCATCAAACTGATGTAGACATTTTTAGTCAAATCTGAAATATTTTTGTCACTGCACTTAAAGATTACTCAACCAAAAATCTGATACTTTGAAATGTTCCTAAAGAGAGGGAAAAATAATTCCATATGAATCAACCATTTCTAATGCTGTTTAATATGTCCTAAAAGATGGAATTATCTATAATATGGAACGTTACTGAATTGGGCACATTTTGATGAATAAATCTAAAGTAGTCCTGTACTTTTAATTAAATGGGTGAACACATTTTCATCTCTCGGATTTGATTAAAAATGTCTTCATCTGTATCGCAAAGATAAACAAACCACGCAAGGGGGAGGGTAAATAATGACAAAAATCTTTTTACATTTTTGTTGTCAACCAACTCTTTAATCTCAAACTGAACAGCTGGACGGGATGGATGGTAACAAATGACAGAAGACATTCTCTTTGAAATATGACAGATGACAGCCTGTGATCTTGGTCATGTGAAATGCATCACCTCAACCTCTTTGGCATCTCTCATTATGAGCTTTTTTTGCTTTCTTTTCTTTATGCTATTCCCTTCAGAGATCCTGTCCTCTCCACTGCGGTTTAAAGTTGATAAACATTTATGTCAGTGTGTTGATGTACTTCCAACTGAAGCAATATTAATTAGGAGGTAGGGGTTTCTTTTTGCACATCATTCACTCACAGCAAACTAACAGTAAGAGGTGCGTGGTTAAGGATATTGTAACTGAAGGGTCAAACTGACATCAACAGAAAAAGACCTCCACTCCAGTCACAGAAGAAAATGGTCAGATTTTGACATTTTCAGTAGATTAACATGCATGGATTAATTGTTCACCTAAAGAATAACAACACTGTAAATTTTGATTTAAAATGTGTCATATGTGACATGCAAGAATGAATCTCATTGGTTGTCGTGCATTAAGCTAGATCCAGTCTTCTCTCCTGCTGCTGATTGTGCTACAGTATGTCTTGTGACATGCAAGAATGAACCTCATTGGCTGTCACTCATCAAGCAAGCACACTGGACGCTTCCATGACCAAATTTGTGCATTTTTACTTATAATTTGGGTTAAGAAAATAAAATAAAATAAAAACTTTCAATTTAGGAGCCAAAATCTCTTAGTTTGGATAAAAAATATGTTTGTGTTGCAAAGTTGATCAAACTGAACTAATGCTTTAATCTCCAACTCTAACTGAACAGCTGGATGGTGAAAGACGGTTCTCTTTGAAATATGACAGTTGACAGCCTGCGATCTTGGTCATGCGAAACGCTTCACCTCGACCTTTTCGTCATCTCTCATTCTGCGCGGCCTTTTGTTCCGTTCCTCTTGTTTTTGTGCTTCCTTTCTCTTTCTGAGTCATGAAAATACTTGCAATTCCCTGCTGAGATCCAGTCTTCTCTCCCGCTGCTGATTGTTCAAAACCTCTAAACTGGGAAAATAGGATGTGTATGTTTCTTTTAAACACAGCTTTTTGCGGTTTTGCCAAGCGTTTTTCCAGCGAGGGCTGTTTTAGCGTTACACGATAAAAAAAAAACCAAACTGGACTTAATCACGTTCCCTCCTCGCCACTTAACGTCAGAGAAACAAGAGGCTCTGAAACCAGACGATATCCTGAGGAGACCCAGACCAGACCACCCACATTCACACACACACAGAAAGAGAGAGAGAGAAAACAGGGGGACTCGCACTTGACAAAGACCTCGCACGGAAAACCTGAGCTGGCTGCGTTTCCACAGCCGCCCTTCTGTTCTCCAAGAATACCTGAAGCCATGACTTCATTCTTCATCTGGAGGAGACAGAAAATAGATGGCTGTGATCTCCTGGGGACAATCATGCACTGATGACTGAAACATATCAGAAGCTGGAGATCAAGGAGTGCGGCTGGGTGTGTTTATGAAAGCAGCATGGGATTTTATGTGAATGAGAGCGTATGTGTGAGTTTGTGTCTCAGAGAGAGAGAGGAACCATTTCAATGAATCTGTGCTAGGAGTTCATGCATTTGTTCTGTACATGAAAAAAATAATTAACTGAGTGAGATTAGTTAAAACAACAGCTTTCCAACATGTTGGCTGAAAGCAAAATAAAAACCAAACACGCAGAGACCATGCAAGATCAAAATATTCACTCATTAACTAACTGTATAGAAAAGACTCAGAATGATAACTTCAATAGTTATCTTTAAACTAATAAAATCCCTTTAAATAGTATGCCTCCCAAGTTCCAGCAAGAAAAGGAGGGTTTTCTGTGTGGGTTTGCTCTGGTTTTCTCAAACAGCCCAAAGCCATGTGATTTGAAGATTCTAACTTGTCTCTTCCCTGGCTTGTTTGTGAGACTTGTGTATGTTTTAGTACGTAAGTTAATTAAATGGTTGCTCAAATATCTAAAAAAATAAAATAAAATAGAATAAAACAAAATAAAAGGTCTTGGAAACTAAAATAACTATTTTAGGAAAACATTGCTTGTATTCTATTATTTTAAGTATATATTTTAAACTTAAGTACTTATTTATTTTAATGTAGTATAAAAGAGTAAGGGGGCACTGATGCCACACAGCAAGAAGATAGTTTGTTCGAATCCAGGCTGGCCCAGTTGGCATTTCTGTGTGGAGTTAGCATGTTCCTTCTGTATTTGCATGAGTTTCCTCCGAGTTTTCCTCACAGTTCAAAGACACGAGGTATAAGTGAATTGGATAAACTAAACTGGCCATAGTGAATGAGTGTGTCTTTGAATGAGAGAGTGTATGGGTGTTTCCCAGCACTGTGTTGTTTTGTGGCTGGAAGGGCATCCGCTGCGTAAAACCTATGGCAGAGTAGTTGGCGGTTCATTCCACTGTGGCAACCTAAGGCAAAATAAAATGAATTAATGAATAAAACAGTAATAAATCATATAATACACTGGCTGACCCAAAAAGTCACACTCTCTGATATTTTATTGGACTACCTTTATCTTTGATCACAACGTGCATTCGTCATGGAATCATTTCAATATGCTTTTGCAATCTCACAACATTTATTCCTGTTCAAAGTGTTCTTCTCCATCATATCCCAAAGATCCTCAATAGAGTTAAGGTCTGGACTTTTTGGTGGCCAATCCATGTGTAAAAATGATCCCTCATGCTCCTTGATCCACTCTTTCAGAATTTGAGCTCAATTACTCCTAGCAATGTCATCTTGAAATATGCTTGTGTCATCAGAGATGAGGGTTCTCCACTATTCTTCCATTTTTATAATCCATTGGACAGTTTTAACCCAATTTTATTTGTTTCTGTGCTTGATGCATGCCAATAATTTGATTCTTCTGAAACAGATTGACATTTTTTGCATGAGCACAGGATGTGTCTCTGACATGGATGTTTAAGAAAAGAGAAGCTGCACTATACGTCAGTTTGATTTAAATAACTTGTTTGTAAGAAATGTAAATCATTAGTTAATTAAATGATAAAAATTGTTAGTTAATATTAACTAGACCCTGGGGTTAGGGTTATAAGTGGATCATAACCCTCTTATGAACACAATGCGGTGGAAAACATTAAAGCATTAATGTTTGGTAACGTTCTCTGGACTCATACGTTGATCTGAGCAACTGAAAGCAGGCCAGTTCAGTGCTGTTATCAAATGATACATTAGTTTGGGAAAAGCCATTTTTAACATGTCTGGCCAACCTTATTTTGACCACAGGTTAATCCTCCTTGTCCTGAAGGCTTCTTCGCATTTATCTAACCATATTCCTCTCCACAGTACCAGCTTAAATCAAGGGCCTGTGAGATTTGAGACCCTAGCACCTTTTCAGAGCATTTTAGTGTCTCTGATGTTGAGGTCAGTGACTTCCTTACTCTGTAAGCCTCCAGCTATAGGTCAGGATGTCTCTCTGTGCCGACACAGATGTGTTTTAGCGTGGTATCCTTTATCTAGGACCACCAGGTCTCCGACTTTACTTATAGCCTCAGGAAGGGAATCAGTCCCCGAGCTCAAAGGCCAAGTCCAATCCCACTGTCACCATCTCAAAACATTCCACTCTTGCACAATCCTCAAAGCCTTGAGACATTTTGGCTACATGCCCTGCCAAAAAAAAAAAATGTTTAGGATTTAGGATTTTAGGATTTAGACACCTGAGGCAGATTTTATGCTTGTTCGTCCTGGCGAAGCTCCTCAATGCCCAAAGGCAATGAATTAAAAATTAGTCTCCTCATATCTTAAAGAGTTCTGAAAGTCACAATCACAGCAGATGTTGCAGAGGGTATTGAGTGCAACTACTTCCTGTTACAGTGCTTGCACACACACGCGCGCACACACACACACACACACACACACACACACACACACACAAATCTTCTTTTTGGCATATATTTAAATCTTCTACAATACCCTATGTAACTGGAATCACAGTTGTAAGAGATTTACTAGTGATGGTTGATGCTAAAGGGCAAATTATTTTTGCTGTCTTCTAATATATGTTTCATGAACATGATTTATGCAGGAATCCTGTAGGATGTACTAAAGACAACAACTCCCATGATTCTGGCTTCATCAAACTACGCATTTGTTAGTTGTGAATAAGTGCCTTCTAGTGGCAAAAATAACATGCTGTGCCTTTAACCAATTCTCAATTTAAAGAAACAACATTAAAAGATGAAATTGACAATAAAATCTGTTGTTTCCAATTTGTACCTGCAAGAGTAAATTCCGTGTCAAACATAAAAAATGCTCCAGATATGCCATGGCACAACTGACACTCTATGGCTGATGAGCTCAAAGCACTACTTGCCAAATTAGTTGCAATAACCAGTCTCACTAATAACATTTAAAATTATAGCTTTTTTTTTTTTATATATATATATATCAACAGCCTATCATTTGCTTTTTTCCAAAGTTTGGTCAGATTAAGAAGTGTTCAGTCTGTGTCCAATGTTTACAGCATAGGTCTCGAACTCGATTCCTGGAGAGCCGCAGCTCTGCACAGTTTTGCTCCAACCCTAATCAAACACAGCTGATGCAACTAATCAAGGTGTTCAAGACTATTAGAGACTATTAAGCAGGTGTGAGTTGGAAGTGGTTGGAGCTAAATGCAGAGCTGCGGCTCTCCAGGAATTGAGTTTGAGACCATTAGTCAACAGTATCCCTCCTCCCCAGTACCATCTGTCTAGATCAGTTAAGATCTAGTTCTATTTGCATTTGCATACATTTTTTACACTCTTGGATTCAATAGAACAAATATTTGTACTTTTCACTGCAGCAGAAACAGTATGTTTTCCTCTTGTTTACAGAGGAATATATATTTCCTCTTGTTTACAGAGCAGTTCTACATACATTCTCCATCAGCAGCAGCATAACACATCTAATCTGTCTAATCAACCCTAAATACACATGTGCATGGTCTATCTAGTTTGGATTTAAACCGTACTTCCTGGCAAATTAATGCTTATGGATAATCTCAGATGACATCATCATAAGGATCCAACACTGAGATACAGAGCTACAAATATATCGGCAAACACATTTTTTTTTTTTACAAGAACTAGTATTTCTTTGTGGAAATGCAAAGCTAGTTTTAAACAGCCTCAAAAAGTCCCTGATCAATCAATACTTATGCCTTGTACAGATGCATTACATCAAACAGATGCATTACATCAAAGCTAAGATAGACGGAACATGAATGAAGGCGGGCAAGGCGGCAGATGAAGAGGGTGCAGATGGAGGGAGAGGATGAAGACAGCTGCAGTGAGAGGAAGATGAGAGAAGAGGACGAAGAGTAGGATGTTGACAAGGCAGCTCTGGCTCACAGGCACACATCTGGCAAGAGATTACAGCTGGCACGCCAGTATGCATGAGCGTGAGTACTATACACTTGCACCAACTGCACATAAGTCAAGTCAATGAGCAAAAGAGCAGTGAATTGATAAAACTAATAAAATGTACAAAACCCGACAAGACAAATAAATTCACCTGTCACTGGTTTTAGCAGCTGCTTTAAAGTCCATGTGAACCAGGACATTGCTGAGATTTTTATTTGCATATGTTGATTACACAGAATCATTGAGTAGGGGCGAGGCTTTGTTTTAACCAAGAGGAGCGTGGTTAAGGATATTGTGGCTGAAGCCATCAAACTGATGTCAACAGAGAAGGATCGCCACTGCAATCACAGAAGCAAATGGTCAGACTTTGATTGAACATTTGGTCCCACTTTGGCCTTAACTACTATGTACTTACATCAGCATTAATATGCAATGTACTTAATGTGTTCATAATGTATTGCAGAACACTTCTTGATAATGTTTAATTATGTTAAGAAAATGTTTGATGGTATGGGTAAGGTTAAAAGTGGGTAATGGTGTAAGTTATGGTCAATGCAGGTATTTAATCAAGCATAAGTATAATGTAAAAACATGTATTTACACAATAAGTACATTGTAATGAATTATTCATTTCAGTGTAAGTACATATTAGTTAAGACCGCTTAATAAGCAAGAGTGAGATTGATGGGTTATTGGTCCATCCATGACACAATCAAAAGTTAAGTCTGTAAAGGCATCTCTCACTGAGATCTCCATCCAGATGATATTAAAAATTATCAAAACATGAGTGATTGAAGTCCGAGACCCAGATATCTTGTAACTCATTCTGGACATGAGCCAGGGGTTGCCTTACCGTAATACTCCTATAACAAGAATTGTCCTAAAAAATTAGTGGGCAACCATTGTCTCTCTATTGACAAGATATCTTGAGGTCAACAGAATTTAAGATCAACAGAAGTAGCAGTGATGGTTTGTGATCAGCAGTGACTACCGATGGGAGCTCAAATAAGTTTAATGCATAACAAATTCGCAAATCCCCAAAAAACTTTTTAAAAAATCATCTGCCTCTTTCTTTCCCATCTCACCCCTCTTTCTTCTCCATATCATTTTCCGCACCTCCCCCCCCCACCTTCTTTTGCCCTTGTGATCTGAGTACATCATGATCACATTAAAACAGTTACCCGCTTGCCAGTGAGGCATTCATTCTTTGATGAAAGGGGAAAAAATGAGAAGAAAAAAGTGACAGAGGTGGGCTTGTCAAACTCAAAATCCCTGTTCGGATCCTGCCCCAGCACGCACGGACAAGGAGGGCTTTCCCCGAGCAGCTTTGAACTAAAGAAGCATAGCCATAAATCACATTAGATTTTTAAAATATAGTGTTATCTAAAATATAGTGTATAAGGTCTGTTTTATGTGGGGATAAAGGTGAGATATGATTGCATTTCTTCTATTCTGTCGACAAACTAGGTTGGGTCTCTCTCTTTGTGTCTCTCTTTCTCTGACCCGCAGGCTTTCCCCCTCTTTATTGCTCTGCTCCTCTCATGTTCTTGCCCTAATCTTGGCTGTTCTGCAAGTTGAAAGACACTTTTCTCTGTTTCCGCGCTGTTTGATCTTGCGTGTCAAGCTTGAGGAGACTTCTCAGAGTCAAGAGACCCCGAGGTGAGGGTAACTTAGAACAAAGGCCAGAATATTGAGCTTTGCTCACATGAAAACAGATATAAATGGTGTTTGCACTTAAAGAGGTCATATGATGCGATTTCATGTTTTCCTTTGTCTTTGAAGTGTTACAAGCTGTTCATGCATAGATACAATCCATAAAGTCTCAAAGACTAAAGTCTCAAACCCAAAGAGATATGCTTCTGAAAATTTAAGCCTTCCTAAAAAGCCTAGTTCAAATACAACCCTGAAAAATATGCATCAGTTAGTGAGAAGCACTGCCCAAAAGTATACACAAAGAAAAAAGGTGTAACTTTATTTTGTCTGTAGTCAATAACTTAATAAGATAAAACGAACAAATCCTTACCAACCTATTATGTTCTGCTTAAGTTGCTAAATTTCAGGCATCAGATTCAGCCTCAAATTGAAAAAGTAAAGAACATTTCTGAAAGGTGAAGCAGAGACAAGCAACAAAAAACAAAAACCTTTTAACCTTAAACCACATAGACACATTGCATTACAACAAATACCCCAAATAATGTTCTTTTTAGCAATGTCAATTGATCCCTTTAAAGGTCAATGCTCAGTTCTTGTCATATTGCAGTGGGTGATCATACTTTACAGGCCTGTGGAAAATACAATGACCTGACTCTGTTTTAAATAACGAGAATCTCAGTGTTGGTGGAAATATATTTAAAAAGATTTTCTGAAGTTTGCAATTAGGATATAAATGTACCTTATCCCCATTAGACATGGTCCCCTCTGTTGCCTAAACGTATCTTTGGAACTACATCTCAGCCAACTTAGCAGAATATGTTGAAGTGTACTTGCAATGCTACTTATAGTCCGCAGAATGTCAGTTGGGGTTCAGTTAAAATAAAGTGTTAGTTTAAAGTGCTGGGAAACCCTGGGTTCAACTCAAATGA
Source organism: Danio choprae (assembly GCA_903798125.1). Taxonomy (NCBI): domain Eukaryota; kingdom Metazoa; phylum Chordata; class Actinopteri; order Cypriniformes; family Danionidae; genus Danio; species Danio choprae. The sequence continues at coordinate 491,144 of CAIGQW010053975.1, read as the reverse complement.
GTGATTTGACAGCCATGTTTGCCCATACTCACAATTTGTGCTCTGCTTTTCACCCATCCAAGTGAACACATACAGAAGAAGCGGTTTGCAGCCGTTTACTACGGTGCCTGGGGAGCAATTAGGGTAAGGCGACCAAATGTTCTCGTTTTCTGATGACAGTGACAATTTTTGTTGTCTTTTCCTCGACTGGAGCTGGAATTAAAAATACAAATATACTAAATGTTCTCGTTTTCAGTTGCTATGTAGGTAGTACAGTTGCCAGATCTGTTTTTACACTACTGTGATGGTTGGGTTTAGGGTTGGGGTAGAAGTTAATAAAAAAACAATTAATGGGAAATTTAATAAATAATATAAATAATTCTCATTAACTTCCGGTCGCAGCATCTGTAGCTGATTAACCATGTAAAAGGATGATAACAGCTTTCTGAGCCTACTAGTAGGTGCAGAAGGCCCCTACTGGCCCATATCAATCAGCTGTTAACCACTGATAACACCCATTCAATCGGGTGATAACATTCAAATCGGCTGGTGAATGTAAGGGTGTTTCCCAGCACTGCGGGTTGTACTCACAGTGCTGGGTAACGGTTGTAAAGGGAATCTGCCAGAAAAAATAGGCCAGAGTAATTGGCAGTTCATTCCACTGTGGTGACCCTTGATAAAGCAGGGAATACACAGAAGAAAAGTGAGTGAATGAGTGAATGAGATGCTATTTTGACCACTAAATAAGAAAACGTCCCAGGTTCGTATCTCGGAAATCCTTTCATCAAAAATTATGAGTCCGATGCTTTGCCAAGAACTAGCTTAAATGAACAGCATTCTCATCCATCTTTAGAGTGAGGCGAGTTGCTCAAAGAGTGTGAAAGACAGTGCTATTCATTTGCTCCCACTACCAGTACATGGAATTGAACCTGCAGCATTTGGATTACTTGTCCAACTCTCTATCCATTTGGCCACAACTTCAATGACTCAACCAATGATTGTTGCATTAGCATTACTTTCAGGACAACTGAATGCTCTGCCAGTCTAGCTACACAAATCACAAGTTAGTATGGAAACCTGGTATTCACCTCTTCATGAAATGGTGTTTCCTGATGAAAGTGCCCTCAGCCACAAAATGCTCCCTGCTACACTGCATGCATTTTTTTAATGAAGAAGATTTTGAGGAGCTCAAAGCGTTCCCCTGAGCATTCAAATTCACCATATCTCAGTCCAATCAAGCATCTGTGGGATGTGCTGGATCAACAAATTAGACCCACAGAAGCTTTACCTTGCAAGCTATAGAAGTTAAAGGATACTCTGCTAATGTCTTTGTCTTAGATACCGCAGGACACCTTAAGCAACTTGCAGAGTCCATACCTCAACAGGTCAGCTCTGGTTTGGCAAATAAACAACATATTAAGTATAGATGGTCTTAGTGATTCGGATAATAGGAGCAAGTTAAGTCAATTCTTTATATCTAGATACATAAATCAGTAAACAAAGTGAATAAACATTATCATACTATGACACAAATATCAAGCTTTTTTTTAACCACCACTTCCTGATTTTGAAAACAGAATAAAGTAATCAAGTAAATCAACTCAATTGCTGACATTAAACGATCCACACCAACACCAACTAGACTGTTATAACATCCTAAATGCATCTTAAATATTCCTAAAAAGTCCCCAAAAAAGTTTAAAGCTTATCAATACACTGTAAATATATATGTTGAAAACGTTTAACATTGTACTAGTAGCATAAGTTTCTTTTAAAAGAAACCTTCAAGTTGAAGTTTGTTTGATAGACTGCAGAGGATTTTTAAAAGCAGTATCAAGCTCTTGCACAATATTCTTAAGAAGCCAAATAAGCAAGTCAATAAAGATTGCAGACACGTGCTCAAGGCTCATTTAAGCAGCACAAAAGCGAGTTGGTTTTCCTGTGGGAATCCCTGAAGGCATTTAGGGCAGAATTAGCTGTCTGGGCTGCTGAATCACACAGTGTAAGGGCTCTAGAGAGGATCTGCTCTTTCATCAACTGTGCAATAATGCTAAATCTTATTTGTTTTTCTTCCAGGAGTTTGAAGCGGTTTTGTGTGTGCGTGTGTGTGAAAGGGATGGCATTTGGAGGAGGGGGGGGTGAAGGAATCCCATCTTGCCTCGGGGCAAGTTGGCACCTGACTGCTTAACAAAGCCCTGGTCAGAGGTCAAAGGTCAGATGTCACGGAGAGAGAGCCCCTACGTGGAGGGTGCTGAATAAACGGCAGCTAAATCTTCCTTTATGTCCCTTTAACTCATCCTCTCCTTCGTTGTCCTCCCTTCTTTCCTAGGCTCTCTCTTTATCAGTCTGGGCCGGGCGTCTTGAGCTCTATTCTCTCTCTGTGTGATGTATGTAAGACAGGGGTGAATGTAAACCCAAGGGCTCTTCAATCATCTACTGGGGGGGAAACAGTTTAAAGCCTCAATCCCCACTCAAAGTCCATTTATTGGGTGACACTAAAGGTGCAGACTGACTGACAATACACTGGCAGTGCACATGTTGAAAAGCTCTGGAAATATGGCGTTGCAGTGTAAGTTTGTTTTAAGGTTAACTTTCATGTTCAGTTTGCATATAAGCAATTCAAAAAAGTTCAAAAACCATACCTAATACATAAGCTGATACCTTTCTGGATGTTTTTAGAACTGACATCCAAGAACGTGGTCATGTTTTAAACATTGTCAATCATAATGAATCAGTGCACAGCAGACAAAGCTGCTCCTCATGGCCCCCTGCTCTGAACATTATGCATATCTCTCTCGTTTAGCACACCTGATCTAAATAACCAACTCACTAGAAGAGCGCTTCATGAAGGAACTGTGTTCCGATCGTCATGTTTCCTACATAGTGTTCACTGCTGTCTACCCCCCTGGCCCCTGCACATGGAATCTGACTGAACCTGAACTTTACTTCATATAAAACAAAGATTTGCACAACACTGTTTGCAGCCTCTTCAGACAAAACTTATTACAGAAGTGTGAAGGGTTATTGAACAGTAATCATGAGATTTACATAAAAGAAATGTCTTGCACACTATAAGATCCAATGAATTGAACACACTTATTTCGAACCAGAATCGTGGCAAAATATCTTGTGATGCCCACTTCCCAGGGCACTTACGGTCAAATGGCACAAACCTCTGAAGCGGTAAGAGAAACATACAAAATGTGCAGAGCAGGAAGTTACAAGGACCAGGATTAAGAACCGCATGGCAACTCATACACATGACCATTTTTACTTAATCACATTTCACATAGATAATAATGGCATAATTTTCGCTATTGATGTTAGTTTCAAATTGTTTTTTAAAAGTCAGACTGAGAAAATAAACAGATTCAGGTATTTACATTCATACTTTGTGTTGATTAGATTATTTTCGGTCTACATCATTTTTCATCTACTGTTGACATTCTTGTCTATATCAAAGATTAAAGGGATTGTTCACCCAAAAGTGAAAATTTGCTGTTTATTTGCTCTTCCTCAGGCTAACCAAAAGAAATCGAAGATTTTAAGCTGAAACTGTGGTCCTTGGTGATTCAAAAATTCAAATCATACTATCATAGCGACTCTCGGACCATCATTTTGAGAGTCATAAAAGCACATGCAGGCAAAACAAAATTAAAGGGTTAGCTCCATAGACAGCAAGGGTCCATGATGTTGAAAGTCCATAATAGGAACCAAAAGCACCCATATCGCAGTCCATGTGACTTTGGTGGCTCCAAGCTCGAGGAACACTTTGTTTGCCATTGTTTTCTCTTCCTTCAAGGTGCTCACTGACTACAGGCAGTACAACATATTGCCATAAGTGTCAGCGGTGCAACATGCAAGCATTGTATTGCCCATAGTGATCAAGAACATTAATAATATGAGAAGAAAACATTGGCAAACAGTCATTTTTACTGCATTTCTTGCCGAACAAAACGTGCTCTTGGAGCTTTGTATGATTACAGTTAAACCACTGAAGTCACATGGGATGTTTTGACAATATTTTTGGTTTCTTTTTTTGGGCTTTGTACGTCTTGAGACCAGTGATGTGTATGGGGAATGAGAGAGCTCTGGGATGTCATCTAAAACTTCTTCATTTGTGATCTGAAGATGAACAAAGGTCTCAGGGATTTATAACGACATAAAGGTGAGTAATTAATAATAGAATTTTCATTCTTGGGTGAACTAACCCTTTAACATCCATCGTTCTTAATGGCCGAGTTCTTAAAGTCTGAGCTGTTGGTCTGCTCAAGAAACTGAACATTATTTACAGAATTATAACTTTAAGTCTCACACTCCAGACTATCACGAACATGCTCAGGGCCATTTGGTGAAGCTGTGGATTAAACCTTTTTTTCTTTCAAAATGCCAGCCGTTGACTTGTGTTTAATGAATTACCAAGGACCATGGTTTCAGAAATCTTGTTTAATGTTTTGCTGAAACAAAAATCATCTCAAATGCCCTGAGGGTGAGTAAATTAAACAACACTTTTTTTTTTTTTTTTCTGGGCGAACATTAAGAATAAAAATCATGACGTTATGGAGGATTAATGAGAGTCTGAATGGACTGGGTTTCCCCTTCTCGGTCTCCAATTGCTTCTTCCTCTTCGTCTCGTTCTGCTCCATTGCTCTTTAAATCACCAAACGCCTCGGGTTTCCCCTTCTCTGTAGTGTTGTTTTTACACCTCGTGCTTCATTCTTCCTCCTGTCCGCTAAATTCCTCCTTCTTGTTTTCTAAACATCTCCTCCTTGTTCTGTGAAGTGTCTCCCTTGTTCTCTCGTTCCTCCTCCGTGTCTTTCCTCTCTCTCTCGTTCTGCTTTGAGGTGTTGTTTTTCTGAAGGGCCAGACATCCTCTGAATGGCATGCAGCAACTGCTTCTTTTCATTCTTCACTCTTGCCTTTATTCCTCTACTTCACCTTCTCCTCCCCTTCATCTCGAGCCAACACTTAAAGCAGCCAGAGAGTCGAGCGTGAAGAGAAAGCAGGAGATTTAGCCTGAGAGCAGGTCACAGCAAAAGGAGCGAGAAGGGGATAAAAGAGAGTGTGTGTGTCTGCAAACAGCGCTGCGTTTGCTCCACAAACTGAAATGGATGGCCAGATGCTAAAACGTTTTTTCGTTTTAAAAACAAAAGAAGCTGAAGTGCTACCAAAGGGTGTGCGTGTGTGAAGGAGACCATATTGGTGATTTAGCGATTCAACTTGTCAGCTCATAAGCTTCCCTTTGTCCTCACGGTGAGGCTAAACCTGTTCCATCCCTATAATTCACTCCTTCAATAAAAAGACTTACGTTTGCTCCAGTGGCCCTGAGTAGCCCTGCTGCCCTTTCTCTAAAATACCCCATCCCCTAAACCCCACGCACCTTCAACCCAATCCACTGCTTACACATTATCCATTTAGACCCTCCAGGGCAATAGCAATTAAAAGCACCTTATTTCAATACAGTATAATATAATATAATATAATATAATATAATATAATATAATATAATA
>CAIGQW010053975.1:456664-470944 GCA_903798125.1 Danio choprae | reverse complement strand
CAAAAGACTTGATTTGGAAAGACATTTTGATGTGGATAGTTATCAAGCGACCGTTTGATATGAAGGAAAATGGAAAAGCAAATGAGAGACATTTGTTATGTTTGTGGTAAAAATAGGCAGAGAAAGAAGGAACTATGGGAGTTGAAGTCCCCTGAGATCATGCTTTGCCAAAGTGAATGAGTCACGGCGCAACCACATCTACCAGTAATGTGTGTGGGAAACCTCTAAAGAACATACAGATGCGGAGTTGTACCTTTTCTGTAAGAAGGAGGACACACGGATACCCACACATACCTCGAGCACCGGCGGCCCATGCCAAGCTGGGATTCCTGCCAAAACCAAAAACCTTTGCTCTCCTTCCCATCCATCCAAGCATGAGAATAATAAGTTGAACTTCTATCGTGTACAAACACTGCACACTTGCTTGCTGGTCAGGCTCTTGACTTAAGGGACTTTTAAGGAATAGTTCGGAAATGAAAGCTCTGTCATCGTTTACTCACCCTCATTCCAAACCCAACTTTATTTCATCTGTGGACCGCAAAATAAATACTCCAAGCAGAATATACTTTATATTACTAGACTATATTAAAGAGATCATCCAAAAAGAAACATTCTGTCATCATTTATTCACCCTCAAGTGGTTCCAAACCTTTATGAGTTTCTTTCTTCTGTTGAACACAAAAGAAGATACTTTGAAGAAAGTTGGAAACCTGTAACCACTGTAAAAAGTGATTATTTAGTTTACTTAAAAAAGTGAGTAAACCAGTTGCCCTTAAAAGTGACAAATTGACATTACTTAAAAAAGTGAGTTAACCCATTCTAACTTGAAACTAGGGCTGCACGATATTGCAAAAAAAACTCATGTTATGGTCCCTACTTAAATACTAATGTGCTCCAACTAAATTATTTATTAACATAACATAATTAGCGAAACAATCCAAAATGACAAGAGATGGGGAGCCCAATAACATAATAAATAACAACCAAACAAACCTAAAGCAGGTTGGAACGCCCCACTCCAAAGAAATATCAAAAGGAAAGTATAAAGGAGAACACAACAATAAAGTGGTCAGAAACTGTGGTGGCGTGAAGAAATGAGCGAGAGTAAGAAGTCCGCTTCCGTTCGTTTTAAAAGCCTGACGTCACCAAATCAACCAATAGAAAACTGAAAAGGGAAAAAGACAAACAAGATCAATTAAATGTAATAATTACAGGCAGGAGTGAACGCCACACGTAACAACTGACGATTTGTGCAATATACATTGCCATATGAATATCATTTCACAACATGACTTAAGAAGCTGTTTGGAAATCATTCATAATTTTACATTGATTGGGATGATTTTGCAGGATCTGCATGAAATATCCCAAAATATAAAAACTTAAACAAATTAAAGCACAGATGAAAACAACAGAACAAAGACAATAAGATTAATCAAATTGAATTAAAATAAATAAACAGTGCTTTATTGTTTTTCGGGGGAATCTAACAATATTGAGGTACAACAATTAAATGTTCAAATCCAAAATAACACTTATAGTCTTCATTTTATAAACAAAATGAATCTTTGTAAAAGCGGCAAACTTTATCATTTCGAATTTTTTGAATTTGCTTTAAATCTTATAAAAACACATCCAAGTAAAAACCTTTCACACTAACAGATTATGATTAAAACTCACAAGGACTCCACAAATCATGTGTACAAAAAATGCAGGCTTCCACACAATTCATTCATCTTGTCCCAACGCAAATCGAGTAAGTTAATGAAACAATTTTAAGTGGACTGAACATAAAACTATTTTTGTTGTCCCAGAAAAATTGCAAGAATTTGGTTGTTTCAGCTCATTTTAAATGCGTAGTTTGAACAAGCAGCAAAATCTTTTTTTTTTATGGTTAATTATAATCCCAACGTGATATTGCAGATCCTGCGATGTGACTATTGCAGATGCGTACATTGCGATATCGATGCTGAAACAATATATTGTGCAGCCCTACTTGGAACTGTTAAGTTGATTTAATTCAATTCTTATAATTAGGCACATAGTTTGTTTACTTAAAAAGCAACAGGTTTACTCACTCATCTTAAGTAAAGTCAACTAATCATTTTTTACAGTGTATTTGTTTTTCCTACTATGGAAGTCCATGGTTTCAGGTTTTCTTCTTTCAGAGTTCTATAACTACTTGAATGGCCACAGCCGTCCTTCTGACTGTTCATATAAGAGAATTCAAGTGAGAGCATTCAATTCTACTATGAATTTACTATACATGTAAATTCGAATGTCAAGTATACTCCAATGTCAAGCGGGAGAGCAAAGTTTTTCAACACAAGGAAAATGTTGTTTTTAAAAGCTTTAAAAGACATGTTCAAAGTGAAGTTGTGTTTTTGCTATCAGAAAATAATGCTTTGATAGCAGAAAGCTGCTAGGGAACCGAGGCACTCATATTCAAAGACAAGGGAAAAAGTAGCGGACGCTGAAATGCACGTGGTCAATTTGACAGCTATGGGTGATCAAGGTAGAAATACTCTGAACTTTATGTTTGTTTTGCAGTTTCAATAAAATAAATAACGTGTCAACACCAATGGCGTAGTGTTTAGTGTGTCGACACATGGCACTCCGGTGCTTACGGGGACCCAATTTCGATTCCTGCCTCAAGGTCCTTTGCCTGTCCTTCCCCTCTCTCTGTTCCCCACACTGTCCTGTCTATACACTCTACTGTCCTATCAATTAAAGGTGAAAACCCTGAAAAAAAATTATGATAAAAAAAAATTCATGAGAGCGACGCGGTGGCGCAGTGGGTAGCACAACCACCTCACAGCAAGAAGGTCGCTGGTTCGAGCCTCGGCTGGGTCAGTTGGCATTTCTGTGTGGAGTTTGCATGTTCTCCTCGTGTTTGTGTGGGTTTCCTCCGGGTGCTTCAGTTTCCCCCACAAGTCCAAAGACATGCACTATAGGTGAATTGGATAAGCTAAATTGTCCGTAGTGTATGTGTGTGAATGGGTGTGTATGGATGTTTCCCAGTGATGGGTTGCAGCTAGAAGGGCATCTGCTGCGTAAAACATATGCCGGATAAGTTGGCGGTTCATTCCGCTGTGGCAACCCCAGATTAATAAAGGGACTAAGCCGAAAAGAAAATGAATGAATTAATGAAAATATTAATGAATAAAGTAAGAATAATTTTCATTTAAAAAAAGCAACTCATAGAAATGAATGGGCCACAATCTTTTCTTAAAGTGTCTCATAAGTCTCTATAGAGTCAAAACTGAAAATGTTGTCATCATTTATCAGCCTTCTCACAAACCTGTTAAACTTACTTAATTTTCTGTTGAACACAAAAGAAGATGTTTTGAAAATTGTTGGAAACCTGTAACCATTGATTTCCATAGTATTTGTTTTTCCTACTATAAAAAGTCAATGTTTGTTTGTTTTTTACATTTTTCAAAATATCTGTTCAACAAAAAAAGAAACTCAAAACAGTTTGAAACCACTTGATTGTGAGTAAATTTATTTTTAGGTAAACTATCCTTTTAACCTAATTTCACTAGAAAACGCTTCTTATGAATTTGCGCAACGAGAATACACCCAAACCACATCCCTAAAGATAACCATCACTGGCGGTGTAAGACGATTGTATGAAAACATACAAAAGACATTTTATGAATTCACATTAATTATTGGCCATCAGATTGTGTTGTATCTTATTTTTCCACCCTGCATGTTAAGTGTTGATCTCTCCATTTGTTCCCATGCGTCTCATAATCTAACACATTCATGAATAAGACTCCAGAACTTGGTGTCCCAAACGTTTGGCTCTTCTGAAAGTGAGTGAAAGTTGAGCGAGTGAGAAGTAACGAGTCTTGAAATGCCGCGCAGCACCAATGCCAGAACAGTGGGACCCAAATATGTTCATCTGTAATGAAGCCTGGCAGAGAAATGACGCCATCAGTTATTCTGGTTTGCTCTGCAGCTCTCATGAGTGGACAAGAAAAATATATTTATAAGTGTTTTATTGATGGAAGGGCGAGGAAAAAGGCTCTCTGCTCTCTCTCTCTGCTCCTCCGCCTCTTTCAATTCGTACACTGTTCATCATCCCCAGTGTCTCGGGCTCCTGCAGAGCTTCAGTGAGTCCGGAGGAATTAACAGAGCAAGACCTCTGCCACCAGAGACAAGCCCTCCAGCCCTCACAAGAATAACAGTGTGTTGCAATGCTTGAACCCAAAGAGAGAGAGAGAGAAAAAATGAAGGGAAATTCCCAGGAGCAGTCCAGACAGTTTACACAAAGAGACACAGACTAGACTTCTCTCACCATCCTCCAATTACTGGCTTTGCGTATTTTCTTATCATGCATACACTGTGTTTGTGTTTGTGCATGTCTCATCTCATCCCTGTAAGCCGTTTAATAAGGATATCCTAAGATGGTAGAAGAAAAGAAGGAAAGAAAGGTGTGGTTGAGTGTGTTTGTTTTACCTGGAAGGAGTGTGTTTTTTTACAGCATGAGTAAGTTAGGCCTATACCAAAAAAAGTCTTTGCGAAATATTAACTAGAGTCCCCTGTTGCATGGTTCGTAAAGATTTAGGGAGTGACTAGTGTACAGCTATGATAAAAATCAAGATACCTCTTGGGAATTCGCAGTTTTATGATTTCATGTGTGATTGTGTGAAATATTGATAACATTTATTAAAAAAAATGTATCTAAAATCTTTCAATTTGTTATCATTAAGAGTATTTGGGTGAGGGTGGGGGGGGGGGGTAACCAGCATTTTTTTAAAATATATCATGATGAAGTTTATCATTAACTGCACTGTAAAAAATTATATGATCAATAAGTCATGGCAACATATGTTTTAGGTCAATTCTAACTTATTAAACTAAGTTAATCATGTTCCAACTTAATTTTATGAGTTACGCAAGCTGTTTGAAGTCAGTCTAATATAATATAAGTTCAAATTACTCACATTTTTAAGTTGAATCAAATTAACCTTAAGGCAACCAGTATTTTTCTACAGTGAGGTTGTAACCTTTCGATTTGATTTAATTTGTCTTTTTTCAAATGTATGTTGTCAGATTTCTTAGAATCAGTCTAAATCTGCTAAAATCGAATACTATTTAAGAGATATGAATGTGATATAAATATATCTAGCTGGAGAAAAAGTCAGGTCCAATTAGTTAAATTCTATGAGATTGGTTTACTTAATATTCAGGGGCAAAATTGACTCCATATACTGCATACTGTATACTTTTAAGGTCTACAATGCAAATACAATGAGAACCACTTTTTTGGTAAACAAAGCAAGTCTCTCGTATATCTACTAAAAGACAGAAAATATTATTTTACACACTGTATTGTACAAAAAATCATATAAACATTTGCATATTATTCAGAAATAAATTCATTCATTCATTTATTTTCATTTCGGCTTAGTCCCTTTATTAATCTGGGGTCGCCACAGCGGAATAAACCGCCAACTTATGGATGCCCTTCCAGCTGCAACCCATCTCTGGGAAACATCCATAAACACCCATTCACACTCATACACTACGGACAATTTAGTTACCCAATTCACCTGTACCGCATGTCTTTGGACTTGTGGGGGAAACCGGAGCACCCGGGGGAAACCCACGCCAACACAGAGAGAACATGCAAACTCCACACAGAAACGCCAACTGACCCAGCCGAGGCTCGAACCAGCGACCTTCTTGCTGTGAGGCGAACGTGCTACCCACTGCGCCACTGTCAGGCCTCAAAAATAAATCTGAAATAAAATAATTAATTTATAAATATTTACATAGGTAAATAAATAGGCTTAAACGATCTGCCAAAATCTTCATTTTTGGGAGAACTATGCATTTTAAATAAATGAATAAATAAATAATAATCAAATGCTCTAATTAACCATATTTCTATTTGAAATTTGATTAGATCTTTCTTTATAAACAAAAGAAAAGAAAAAAATACATATATAGTCATTCATTTTCCTTCGGCTTAGTCCGTTTATTCATCAGGGGTCGCCACAGCGGAATGAACCGCCAACTTATCCAGCATATATTTTTCGCAGCAGATGCCCTTCCAGCTGCATCCCAGTACTGGGAAACCTCCATACACTCTCATACACTACGACCAATTTAGTTTATTCAATTCACCTATAGCGCATGTGTTTGGACTGTGGGGGAAACCGGAGCACTCGGAGGAAACCCACGCCAACATGGGAAGAACATGCAAACTTCACACAGAAATGCCAACTGACCCAGCCGGGACTCAAACCAGCTACCTTCTTGCTGTGAGGCGACAGTGCTAACCACTGAGCCACAGTGTCACCCTATAAATCAACATTATTTTTCCACAAATAAATATTAAATCCAGAAAAACTGAGACTTTTGAAGTGGTCTCTATTTTTTCCACAGCTGTATGTAGCGCTGCTGCTAACCTAGCATTTCAGTAGCGTGTAACATTAGCTCAACTGTTCTCAAAATAGTGTTGATTTTCCTGTAACAAGCTACTATATTTCCAACATGTAGCAGTGTAGCATGACAAAACTTTCCATCTGTGTTATTTTATGTCACAACGTATTATGCTAACAGCCTCACAGCTACGCAAAACGTATTAAAGTCAACCATGTTTACTTTTTTAATGGATGTTCCTGGTCTAAATCCAATGGAGGAAAACTGTGATGTTTCAGTATAATGTGAAAGTAGCAGCTTGCTAATAAAGCTAACTAAGGATGTTCTGGTCAAGTTTTTCTGTGCTTTAGTTTGGATCTGAGACATTTTGGTGATATTTCAATTAAACTTGGCCTTAATAAAACACAATACAGTCCAAATGAAACAATTAAGTATTAATTAATAGAGTTAAAAAGATTGTTCACTCAAAAATGAAAACTGGGATGTCATTTACTCACCCTCCACTTGTTCTAAGCCTGTTTCAGTTACTTTCTGCTGTTGAGAAATGTTGGTACCAAGAATGTTGGTAAAAAAGTTACAAAAGAAACAAAGAATACCAATGCAAAAAGAACTGTTAATTATCTTAAAGAAGATAATTAATTAAATTCTGAGTTTGGTTTACTTAAGGGGCAGCAGGGTGGCGCAGTGGGTAGCACAATCACCTCACAGCAAGAAGGTCGCTGGTTCGAGCCCCAGATTAATAAAGGGACTAAGCCGAAAAAAAAATGAATAAATGAATGAATTTTCTGTTCTAAAATTGCAAGAGTGTTGGTAACCGGTAGCCATTGACTTCCATGGTGTTTTTTTTCCCCCCAAAATGGATTTCAATGGTTACCGATAACCAAAATTCCTCAAAATATTTTATTTTGCTTTGAACTGAAAAAAGGCTGTAATCTCTGGTTAAAACGGTTGGAAATTTACTCATAAGTTACATTTTTGGTACTATGTTTTAAGTACAAAGTTACTAAAACTTAAAGTCAAAAAGAAATGTTAAAATAATAAACAATAATGATAAAAATGTAAAAAAACACAAAATTAAAAAACTCAAATGGCCACACGGTGGCTCAGTGGTTAGCACTGTCGCCTCACAGCAAGAAGGTCACTGGTTCGAGTCCCGGCTGGGCCAGTTGGCATTTCTGTGTGGAGTTTGCATGTTCTCCCCGTGTTGGCGTGGGTTTCCTCGGGTGCGTTTCCCCCACAGTCCAAAGACATGCGCTATAGTTGAACTGAATAAACTAAATTGGCCGTAGTGTATGTGTGTGAATGAGTGTGTATGAGTGTTTCCCAGTACTGAGTTGCAGCTGTGTAAAACATATGCTGGTGGTTCATTCCGCTGTGGTGACCCCTGATTAATAAAGGGACTAAGCCGAAGGAAAATGAATGAATGATAAAAAAAAACAGTGTTACCTGAAAATATAAAATATTCAAGCTAATTCAGTAATAATAAATTCAATAAAAGTACATAAATAATACTGAAATAAAGCTCCCTCTAGCAGCATTAATAAAGAAGTAAACAATACAAATTGCGATTTTGTGGCTAACCAAGCTCCACTTTCAAAATGAGCTTCCTCTAGCATAGTCCATAAGTAGGTAGGTCAGAGAGGACATCAAAGCCTTTACGCTGGGTAAAGCCTTGTTTGGCTGCTAACCAAAACCTATTGTGCTTTGTTGCAGAAGCATTTGGGTGGTGGCCAACCACAGGCTTATCCTAGATAATGCACAAATATGCTTATATATGCCGGAGTTTACTCATAAATACTACTGTCATGCGTCAAACAACATCTGCACAGAGAGGAAGCAGGTTCGCATGTGAGCGCAGCTGAAGAGATCAACTCCCATGATGCTGCACGGCAATCATGTTCGAGTACGAGACCTGCTGCATAATCAGCACGAGAATAAAACTTTGTTTTGATATCTGCGATCTGACACGCTCATGCAGGAACATGCTTACATGCGTGTGTGTGTCGTAGTGTGGAATGCTCTCGCTCTCAAGAACAGCGTGATACAACTTTATCTGTATTGTGCAAGGCCAAGTCTTGCACATGAGCAGTTTTTGACTGAAGCATGCTAAATCGTTAGCGGTGCTTGATAAGGGTGCATACTTAGGGTTAGTAATTTGATCAAACTGCTCAGCGCCCAACTTCATTTTTGAATTTCTGTTTGATAGTGTGTGTGTGTGTGTGTGTGTGTGTGTGTGTGTGTGTGTGTGTGTGCAAAAGGTGCACTAAGAAGTTAACACAAAAAGAGGAAAAGAAGGATGATACACTAAAGAGCAGCTCCATCAATCCCAACCAAGCAAGCCAGTGGCAAGGAAAAACAACTCCACTAATTGACAGAACTGGAGAACAAACATTGGGAGAATTTAGGCTCAGACGGGGTGAACAGTTCTCATGGTCAAACATAAATGGTCAGAGCTGCAGTCTAAAAGACGTCGGACAAATTCAGAATGATGATCATCCATCGTAGAGAAATTGCAGGTTCAAGTAAGTCAACAGTCAGGTGTTCATTCACTAAAGGGATCTATGCAGAGATTAATCTGTCAGTGGTCTTGCGCTCTTTACTCATTAAAGACCACAAAAAGCATGTAAGAGAACCAAGAACCAAGATTATGAGAACCTTAAGATAAGAAGAAAGAAGTCTACTGGAAAGTGTTCCTGGCTCTGGTTGCCCTGATTAATGCAGCCTAACAATTTTGTAGAGGATTTATAGATGTAGAGAGATGTAGATATCCAGTGCGTTCCAATTAAGATATATCAGTCCCTTAACCAACGTCTGTCATTAAAGTGGTTCAGTATTATTACCTCTTGAGCGTCTGTGATTCCAAAAGAGCGACTCACACACATTCATTGCTTTTCATCTTCTGATGGGTCAAGTATTTTAATATATAAGACAAAAAGGCCCACATCATCTTCTCTCTACTGCAATAAAGGTAGTTTTGATATTTGGTGCCAGTTTATCAGGAAGTGAGGATTTTGTTCTCTTTGACTCATTGGATGGAAACGGTGCTCCGTTTGCAAATGTTTTATGCAATATTACAGTTTTGCCCATAAATCTAACTTGCATCTTTGGAAAAACATACCTATTATGAGAACAGAGAAAATACTGCATACTATATAACGAAAAGATATATTTTGACCAAAACATTCATTAATATTCCTTCGGCTTAGTCTTTATTTCAGAGGTCGCCACAGCGGAATGAACCGCCAACTATTCCAATATATGTTTTACGCAGCGGATGCCCTTCCAGCCTCAACCCGGCATTGGGAAACATCCACACACTCTCTTATTCACACACACACTTATACACTACGGACAGTTTAGTTTATTTAGTTCACCTATAGCGCATGTCTTTGGACTGTGGGGAAAATCGGAGCACCCAGAGGAAACCCACGCCAACACGGGGAGAACATGCAAACTCCACACAGAAATGCTAATGTGACTTGAACCAGCAACCTTCTTGCTGTGAGGTGACAGTGCTAACCACTGAGCAACCGTGCCTCCCCTGACCTTAACCTATACTGTAGAAGTCCTCTGAACCAAAATCGGCCAATTTAACCATGTGCCATAAACCCTGATACATCCATTTTGTATATGCAAAATGAATACATCAGTGCCCAGATCTGAACAACCTTTCATCTCTGAGGATGAGTTTGATAGATAAAGCTTAAACACAGCGATATGTGATTTCCTGTTTTCCATTTTGATTCCTTATCTCCAGAGCTCAAACCTTTTTTTATACACTAAAACAAAGGCTCTTTCTTTCATTGCTTCCCCTTGCTCACTGTCTGTCGTATGATTTTTTCTTTTCTTCGTTCCTGTGTCCTTGATCTTGTGTGTAAGATTAGTGGTCACGGTGGCATTGTTCTGTTTATCACTGAGCAGATGTGCCGAGCTCTGCTGAGTGGCCCACATCTTCCTCTCTCCTTCCTCTTCTCTCTTCCTCTGAGTGACAGTGATGAAGGGATTTGGGTAAACAGGACTCTGTGCTGACGGACGGGTCAGTAAGCAGCTGGTGTGTGTGAGATCAGGAGCAGTAGTTTAGCAAGCACCTGCAAAAGACTCAAAGGAAACAAGCGCCAGACACACACTTCATTCTTCCAATCTATATTTAGCGGTTTGTTTCACCCAAAATGGAAACTGTCTAATCATTTACTCGTTTCAAACCAATGTGACTTGTTGTTTTCTTCTGGGGAACACAAAAAGAGATATTTTGAAGAATGCTGGTGCTGCTCTTTTAAATATAATTAAAGCTAACAATGATTAATTAATTAAACTGATTATAAATACATAAATGCATTTATATCTAGATCAAAAATATTGTTATTTAAAAAATTATAATTTAACAAATTAATAAATATTGAAATTGTATTACTGTATAATAAAATTCAGTACACATTTTGGTTTTAGGACAACTTGTAGATGCAGATGTTTACTACTGTGTATGTATACATATAAAGTAGTTTTTTTTTACATATAAATACATATTTTACACATATTTACATACATATACATATTTTTTTAATAAATTTATTATTATTATTATTATTATTATTATTAAATATGTCTTTTATACTAACCAAGGTTACATTTATTAAATTAAAATTACAGTAAAACTGTGATACTGTGTTAAGTTATACCACAAATAATAATAAATAATATTTATAATAATTTTCCCAGTACTGGGTTGTGGCTGGAAGGTCATCTGCTGTGTAAAACATATACCAGAATAGTTGGTGGTTCATTCCACTGTGGTGACCCCTGATAAATCAGGGACTAAGCTGAAGGAAAATTAATTAATTAATTAGTAATAACTAATTTATTCACGTTCAAATATGGAATATAATGGTTCTGCCTAATATCTCTTTAGAGTTATGAATAACAACAAGTACTTAAATCAAATACAGTATAAAAGTCATACAATATAAATTATTATTATTAATATTATTATTACTATCATTTTTCCCAGTACTGGGTTGCAGCTGGAAGGGCATCTGTTGTGTAAAACATATGCTGGATAAGTTGGCAGTTCATTCCACTGTGGTGACCCCTGATGAAAAAAGGGACGAAGCCGAAGAAAAATGAATGAATTATTATTATTATTATTATTATTATTGTTGTTATTATTATTATTATTATTATTATTATTATTATTATTATTATTATTATTATTAATATTAATATTATCATTATGACAGGTATATACTACAAGTGGCTTTGGACAAAAACAATCTGTAGAGTTCTAGATGAGGGTGTGCTGAGTGGTCACTTTTTTCAGCATTCAACTTGCATTTCTGCAGCACATAATTTCTTCGGTGGACACTTGCATGACTTTTTTGTCCCATGACTAACCGACTAATGAAAATTTAGTCAACCAGAACTGTTCGTTCGACTATTAGGGGACAGCCCTAATAAATATCACTTAATAATTTTTAAACAAACTGTTCTCTCAACGCTGCATTCCTCAGATTCCATGTGCAAAAAAACATTTCCTCTTTTACATGACAAATTAAACCGGCAATCCCTCATTCAGACTTTCAAATCTAGTATTTCGAAGCCAAACCTGTTTTCTGAACCCTTTTTTAAAGAATGACATTGTTTTCAGAGAATAAATCGTACAGCACCATGCCAGTGAAAATAGTTTTTTTCTTAGACCATGTGATGCAATTCAAGATTCGTCAGGGTTGTACTTTTGACACGCAAGATTAATGCAATTAGTAAAGCAGTCACGAGCGCAGGGGGCTTTGTGAAGAGTATTGTCTGAGTTGTATCGCTTATCCTCAGTGTCTTATATAGAGGAAAGAGAAAAGCGCGAATGCACAGTGTTACTCGCTGGTATAATGAGGTCATTTTTGTCTGATCACACAATGCTTCCAGTCTTCCCCCCTACTTTAAAGGAATAGTTCACCCATAAAATTTAAATTCAGTCATTATTTACTCATCCTGGTTTTGTTGTAATGGCATATGCCCATCTATCTTCCAACACATGCAAAAAGAATGTCTTGCCCACACTTGTGTAATGGCAATAAGTAACAACCAACCTCAAGCTTATAAAATGTGTTCTTGGGGTTTATTCAAGGTAAAAAAAGATTTTAAATGTATTATTAACAATATTTGGCCTTCTCTGGCCATAACAAGACTAAGGCAATGTAACAGTTTACTCAGATTAGCCCAGAAAAAGCACAAAAGTGTCAGTTTTTAATAAATCAAATACATTTTTTCTTCACCTAACCCTAACTCTTATTATCATGGCAGTATGAAGCAAACTAAGACTCATGTCTTGATCACTAGTTAAAAATGGCTTATTTATATGCATTTCAGCACAATATATTATGGCGTTCTAGTGATGTTTTGGATATTTAAATGTAAGAAATGTAACATATTGTGTCTTTAATATGCTAATGGTCCTTAGCATAGTAAACATAGGCCCTGAAGGTGTCCTGTGGTATCTGGCACCAACACGTTATAGCAGCAAATCCATCAAATCCACCTTGGATTGAGCTTGTTGTTCCAGCACATCCCACAGCTGCTCAACTGGACTGAGATCTGGAGACCATTCATGTCAAATTTACATATATGAATAGCCAGACCTAGTGTTTATGAGCAGAACATTGCCCAATCCACCACTGTAAGAAAATGTAGAGTTGAGGGAAGGGGGCAAGAACAGCCTATAAGCTATAGCATCTATAGCAAGTCTATAAGCATTTCCCTTCTTCCCCTCAAGCTTCATAGTTGAGGGAAGAAGGATGTGGGAACCATCGAATGTTTAACGTAAACTTCAATGCAAAAATAAACAACTAAATAAAAATAAGCGGAAGCCCTTCAAGGATGACTGCCGCAAAATCATAAGCAAAACAACCGCATGTATGTCCCAGGCCTGGACCTCTCTCAGCATTCATATCCATCACTCATACTTTTATCCTTCCATGGGACTTGATTTTGGTGTACTTGTTACCCTCTTGGCCAACCAGACTCGCTCTACTCCCATGGCGGTATCCTTCTTGTCATAATCACAATTCATCCATCAGCTTCTTGCCATCCCAACAGTGGATCCAGGTGGCATCATTTCCAGTCATTTAGCAGTCGCTTTTGTCCAAAGCAACTTAAAAATGAGTAAGCGACTCATCATAAACAGGCAGTTGTTACACTGTTTATAAAAATAAAAGTTGGAGTAGAGAAAAAAAAAGATGTAATCAAGTGCTCATGGTATAGATGAGTTTTCAGTTGCTGTTTGAATGTTACCAGTGAATCAGCAGTTCGTATGGGATTGGGAAGATTATTCCACCAGTGAGGAACAGTGAATCAAAAGGTTCTGGAAAGTGATTTAGAGACTCTGTGATGGTATCATGTGGCAGCACTAACTTTCTAGAGGTAGGAGGCGGTAAACCAGGTAAATAGCACAAACATACATGGATGTAAAAGATGTAAAAGATAACAGGACATTTCAGACCAGACAATCTTCTTCCACTGCTTATGACTCTGTCGTAAGCAGTTTAGACATTAGATGGGGGTCATCATAGAATGGTGTGTGACTATAGTCGCAAATATCACACATCCCTCCAACAACCACCAGCTTTTATCATACTTCTTGACCTTCTGTTTGTCCAGATTGGGCTATCCTCATTGCCCTGTGGAGCATTGCTAGGCTTTGAGATCTCAACACTCTGACATTGGTTTGCGGTTTTGTTTCTTCTCGGACCACTGTTGGTGAATCCGCAGTGAATGATGACTCTGTTTTGAACTATACCTTCAGATAAAGCTCTATTAGCAGGAAACATTGTTCTCACTTTTGTGTTAACTCTGTGTGTGTGTGTGTGTGTGTGTGTGTGTGTGTGTGTGTGTGTG
>CAIGQW010053975.1:444072-455508 GCA_903798125.1 Danio choprae | reverse complement strand
GGGGGCGCCACAGCGGAATGAACCGCCAACTTATCCAGCATATGTTTTACGCAGCAGATGCCCGTCCAGCTGCAACCCATCTCTGGGAAACATCCATACACACCCATTCACACTCATACACTACGGACAATTTAGTCTACCCAATTCACCTGTACCGCATGTCTTTGGACTTGTGGGGGAAACCGGAGCACCCGGAGAAAACCCACGCCAACACAGGGAGAACATGCAAACTCCACACAGAAACGCCAACTGACCCAGCTGAGGCTCGAACCAGCGACCTTCTTGCTGTGAGGCGAACGTGCTACCCACTGTGCCACTGTGAGGCCTACAAATACAAATCTTGATGGGAATTTTTTCTGAGCCTAATTGCAAAAACCAAACGCAAACAAATAAACAGATTTTATTATAACCCTTAACTGCAGAAAAGAATGAAACAGCAAGAAAACTAGACCTTTCTGTTCTCAAACTCATTTACAAACTATAATTCTGAAAAACCTAATTCACAGTAATACCCCAGACTAGCGGCATCTCGTCTTCCTTCTAGCGTCACTCATGGACAAGTGGTTGAGGTATTGTCCATCACTAGATTAAACATTAAATGACTGTCAGTTTTTTGAGGTTGTTTTTTTAGCGCACACAAAAATATACATTTAAAAGAAAGAGCTATATTAAAGTCTGTGTGAAATCAAAATTTGCAATGTTTATTTTGCAAGCTCACATTGTTATTCTTAAGGTCAATAATTAATCGGTGCAAGTTAATCCACTGAAAAAAATTGTTTCGGTTTATCTTCAATCAAATCTGACCATTTGCTTCCACGTCTTCCTTCTGTTGACTTCAACCTGAGGGTTTCCATAGCTGTATATTGATAGTCTCTCTTACCGTTAGCTTGCTATAAGGGAATGATGCGCAAAAAAAAGCCACGCCCCCTGCTCAATATTCAGTTTTGGTTGGAAGTACATCAGCATACAAAATAAAAGTCTCAGCAACTTCGGTTTCATGTGGACTAAGAATCAAAATAACACATAAGATAAAGTTAGCCTCAAGCCTGACAGCCGTCTTCAATTAGTTTCTTTGCGAAGCTCTTCAGCTCGTCACATTTCTTCTGCAGTGTTGATCCACATTCAGACTCATCCGGCCAGCGCTCAACCCACGTTTCTTTCCCAAGCGTATACACATACCTGAGAGAGCAAACATGAGCAAATGATCAAATATGAACCCTAATAGATATACTGTACACTGAAGTCAGAATTATTAGCCCTCCTGAAATATTAGCCCAAATTTCTGTTTAACAGAAAGATTTTTTCAACACATTTCTAAACATAATAATTTCAATTCATTTCTAATAACTGATTTCTTTTATCTTTGCCATAATATTTACAAGATACTCATATTCAGCTTAAAGTGCAATTTAAAGGCTTAACAAAATTAATTAGGTAAGTTAGGGTAATTAGGCAAATCAATGTAAACAATATATACACAATATATACAAAACAGGCAATCTAAACTAAATATTGCTCAAGGGGGCTAATAATATTAACCTTAAAATTGTATTTAAAAAATAAATAAATAAATAAATGTTTTTATTCTAGGCAAAATAAAACAAATAAGACTTTCTCCAAAGTAAAAAAATATTATAGGAAATACTGTCAAAAATTCCTTGCTCTGTTCAACATCATTTGGAAAATTAAAATTAAAATTCACAGGAGGGCGAATAATTTTGACTTCAACTGTATATATTATCAGTGGTATTACTCCACTCACTTGTTGGACCCTGTGCTCCCTGCATTCCAAACATCGGCGATCGGCCCAATGACCAGATACTCCTGACCCTCTTTCAAATTAAGCCCGGTCCTACAGCTTGCGTGAGAGAGGAACATCCTCCTCTCCTTCTCATTCAGACCTTCCTCCATTCCTACAATTACACAATATAGACATGTGAGCAGGGCGCCTATTAAATGAGAAAAACAGATTTAACCTTGTATGTATGCTGCAAGTTATAACCATGAAGGTTTTAGTACATTACAGAGCTTCTACAGTAAAAAAAAAAAACAGGTTTAAAAAATGGGGTGCATTAAAGAAGGAAACATTTCTATATTACAATAATGTACCCAAAACCTGTTTATTTAAATAATATGATTTTCTATTCAATTGAAATTGTTGATAGATAGATGGATAGATACAGACAGACAGACAGACAGACAGACAGACAGACAGACAGACAGACAGACAGATTAAAGGTCCTGTGAAGTGCTTTGAAATGTGCATTTCTATTCGATATTTGACCTAATCTCAATTGATACACAAAGAGAAGGTGGGACATAGTGTAGCTCCTCCCCTTTTTAAAAAACAGCCAATAGTGTTTTGCTTTATCACCGCTCTGCCAGTGAGAGTGGTTGAGCTCAAGCTCCTCAAATATGATGTGTCTTGAAAGGGGCGGGGCATGTCAGACACTAGAGAGCATTTGATTGGTCACAATTTGATGAGAAATTCAAGTTTGAGGTGACGCGAAAAAACCTTTCCCATTCTGCAATTTTTCAGAATAACCAAGAAATAAGTAGTAAGTAATTAATTGTAGCCAAATGGCAACCTAATACCTTCGTAGTGGGATAAACAGACATACCTTCTTTAATAACCTGCGCAATCTCCATCTCATACTGGTAATAGTGACTCTGGCTGATGCTGATCAGTTTGACTCTGTAGGCTGAAGAAAAGTGGTTCATTGACAAGAATAATAAACGACAGTAATCTACCCAAAGAAATATTCACCATGATGTAATCCGTTGCATATAGCGGCATTCCTCTGCTCTTCACCAAAAGACGCGGAGTCTTCCTTCATTACACAACAGTCACCTGCGAAGGAAAGATTCATAATGTTTCTGGATAAAAGTGAGACGTCAAACTGAAAACACAAAGTGACTGACCCTGTGAGCAGCGGCACACATCGCCTTTACAGATCTGATCAAGCTGCTGCTTGTCTTCAGGAGGAGAGTAGAACCTGCTACAGCTTTTATCTGAAATAAAAAAATAAGTCACACCTTTAGTTAGCATCAAAATAATAAATGCAAAAACCACAAAATATTGCAGCCAAGACTTAACCAAACGTAAATAGCAAAGTAGAATAATAGAATCATAAATATCTCTGCGAGCAGGAACATCCAGTTAAGTGTCTTATTTTAATAGTTAAGGGTTTATATTAGCAGTAGCACTTAGCAAACATATGAAGCATATTAAGATAAAAAACCTTTGTTGTAGTACTGGTAAACTGTGACAGTGGAAGGCTGAAGGAGCCCCACTTTAAATTTCTGATTTAGTCTGAATGAGATCATTTCTGCCTCTTTGTTGGACACCTGTGTGGGACATCAAACAAAGACATATATTCAATCCAACCAATTTATTTACATCATATTAATTAGGACATCGGACAAAGACATATATTCAATCATGCATTCATTTACATCATATTAATCAGGTATGTAAATCAAAGCGTGCTTGTTAGGCTACCTTAAACAGGTGAATTATGAGGGACCCCCTGTCGCTCAGGTTGTCCACCACTTGGAAGTTGTTGATGTAGCGATCCACTGAATTTGTAAGCTGAAAAAAGTCATGGCAGATGTTCACGTCTATAATGCTGGGTTCACACCAAATGCAAAGCACTGACTCACTTGCTATCGATTACTCATGGGATGTTTTTTCCCCTCTTGTGAATTTTTCCGCTTGAGTTAATGGATTATTTGAACTTGCGAGGTAGATGTAATTGAGGCAAATTGTTCCACATCATTCAGTCATGCATTTCGCGTCTTTCATCAATCAATAATTTGCCTTTATTTGTGCATTTGTATTGACTTTGTAGGTAATTTACTAGAATTTGGTGTGAACTCAGCCTTAGGGGTGTGCAATATTGAAGAAAAATATGATAGAATACTAAATAATGCAATATTCGAAACAGACCTGAGAAAAATTTGGTTGTAACATACAGGCATGTCACATAAGGCGAGACAATATAACACATTTTACCAAAAAAAAATGTAATTTACCTTAAAAACTTTGCATCTGAGGGGATAAATCGATTTGCTTTACTAATAGGAGTTCTATACTGAGCACCACGAATCAAACATTTATAATAGTTTTTATAATCAGCATTAATCTTTTTCTTTACATCCACTATCTTAAAAGTAGCTTGTCACAATGCATTATGGGATTGCCTTCTCTATTATAAATGGTCTAATGCTAAATTTGGCCAAAATTAGAGCTGAACTGCACCTAAAAGGCTGTCAAGGTTTTGTATACACTACAGAATTAGCTGCTATCGCTGATGTAATGCCACATGAGTTTGGTCATACCAACTCTAGATCAGAGTTTTCGGGTTCAAAGCCTGTGGGCAGGCCGATGTCCAGAATCACCATCCTCACTTGCCGTTCTTCCAGAGCCCTGTGTGAGTGAAAAGTGGAAAAATATGGGAACCACACAATGCTAACTTGATTTAAAAAGCCGTCTACCCGTTTAGGAGTGCTCACCTCACATTGACATTGAGTCTGAAGGACTTTTCTACATCCGATGAGGTTTTTTCTAAAAATGGACAACAGAGTAGTGGGAAAATCTTAATTGACAACCCAGTGGATGTCTTATACAGCTACATGGCTGATTGAATGTTTCTTGATCACATGAACATGGGCATTGTCAAAACCGCAGTTTTTTCTATCCGGTTGGGTCATCGTCCACATGAAAACACAGTATCATGTGACTAAAATCTAAACTTTCTGAAAACTTCGGCCAAGATTTTCTAAAACTCTGGGTACAGTGTGGCCACTACAACTGAAGCTTTCACCTCATGATGTCAGTGTGCACACGGTTTACTCATTTTTGATTGGCCAACATGGCTGGGTTCACACCAAATGTGAATTCCGTGCATTCTCTGCAAATGCGTCACAAATTCTGCATCGTTCACACCACAGGATGTTAATCTGCCTCTGTTATCACATTTGCATTGACTTGTATGCAATTTACTTGCGCAAATTCAGTGTTTGGTGTAAACCTAGCATAAAAGGCTTCTATTGCAGCCTGTTGGATCAGCATGGCCTTAACAGCCCAGCAGGACGTCAACATGACGTCAGATTGACGTTGTACCCCAACATCATGGGACGTTGCATTTTGTGTGGAAATGAAAATCGTGTTGACGTCAGGACCCAACGTTGGACAGATGTTGATCTAGTGATGTTACAACTTGACGTCGTGTGGACGTTACCAGCTAGATGTCTATCGGACATTGGATTTTAGCTTCCATACCTGATAAATGTCAGTATTTGACGTCAATATGATGTTGGTTTAAGATGTTGGCTCGATGTTGGATTTTGGTCACTTTCCAACACAACCTATAATCAACATCGTTGATGGCATTATTGGACAACAAAATAATGTTGTCCTTATATGCTGGCTAGACATTGAATTTTGATCGCCTGATATCACAACCTAAATCTAAGCGTCTTATGATGTTGTGTGCCTGCTGGGATGCATCACAGTGCATTTTTGTATTTTCATGTGGACAAAGAACGAAGGCAGGAAAAACTCAGTTTATAAAAATACCCATGTTTGGGTGAACATGGCCTTTGAAGCTAGTGAAAATGAGTGATGTTCTGTGAAAATAAATGTTCTTTATTTCTGAAAGAATCAACAGTTTATAAATCCTCCACTGTGCATCTCAGTAAAACACTGCAAACTTTTATGTCGACTAACCATTAGTCTCAGCAATGGAGACGTCCAGCTGAAAGCCGTTGCATGTGCTGTTCTCATACACGTCAGGAAGCTGATGGTAAACCGTCACTACCTGAAACACATAAACAGTGAATTACATCTCAATTTTTATATTCTAATTCAAGATATAACGTTGGCGTTTAGCACCTCCAAAACACCCTTGCCCTTTCCAGAAGCCATCACTGAGAATTCCTGATCAAGAGGGACCTGGAAGACATTAAAAGTGTGTCATGTTTCAT
The DNA here is from genome assembly GCA_903798125.1 of Danio choprae. Lineage (NCBI taxonomy): Eukaryota > Metazoa > Chordata > Actinopteri > Cypriniformes > Danionidae > Danio > Danio choprae. Next base: position 449,520 of record CAIGQW010053975.1, on the reverse strand, counting down.
ACCAAACTTCTCTTTGTCTTCAAAAAGGAATTTAAAAGATGGAACATCCACAAACTCACTCGTGAAGAGCGGGCCACATAAGCCGCGTTGGGATTGAAGGTCCAGCGAACATCACTGCGACCAGGAATGCTGAGCTGAACCAACAAATTGAGGTCTGATGGAGGAGGCCTCTTCACTAGATACTCGGACAGGGCCTGAAGAACTACCATGGTGGACTGATGGAGGAAAATAGTCATTATATGAATAATTAAACACTTTGGTATAAGTAAAGAAAAATTGCTTATGTAAAATTGTTACAGATCAGAAATCAGAAAAACCCTGGAGTGTTACTGGGGTTATTATAAGACATTTATTTAATAAAAAAAAGTACAACTACATTGTAATCAATCTAAATGATGTTACAATACATGGTTCTTCACTTGATGAAGGAATAAAAGAAGCCTGGTCTGCTTACCACAACAGCATTTATATGATCAAATATACTGTAAAATTGTGAAATATTATTACAATTTAAAATAATTGTGTTCTCATTGGATGTAGTCCCAATATTAACACTACTAACACTAATATATATAGTATACAGAAAGAAACGCATTATAAATGTCTTCACTTTCACTCTTGGACTATTTAATGTGTCCTTTATAAACAAAAGAAAATGCAATACGTTTTAATAGTACTTTGGATTGGTATATATATAGTATTTATATATAGTTGGACTGTATACAGACCAACAATTTTCGACACTGACAATAGTAATAAATGTTTCTCAAATCATCCTTTTAGTATTTCTGAACAAACCTTTAATACTAAAATCTGAACTTTTTTACTACGTTGTAATCAAATAAATGCAGCCTTAATGAGCAGAGCAAGCTTCTTTAAAAACCCCAGTTTAGATCATTCATACAAGTTTACTTAACCTGAGTAGAGCCGTATCCTCCTCCAATGCCACGGTTCTCATTCAGCCATCGAAATGGAGCTTCTGCCTCTTCCATGTGGCCACTTTTGATCAGTGCTAGCAGTGCGTAGCCTGTAGCTTCCAGTGTGAAAAAATAATTCTTTGAATCAGGCCAGTGGGAATGATCTGTGGACAGAAAATAAAGTATAATGAGAAAGAGAAGATGACATATTGTGTTCATATTTGTGTGTTTAAAATGTAAATACCAGGTGAGGCAAACTTGAGCAACATGCTCTTCACGCAGCCTTGGTTCGATATGGCTAGCGCATAGCATGCAATAGCTGCTGTATACGGCCTGGTCAGCCGGGAGAATTGTTCTGTCAGATACCCTGCTGCCTGTCTAGACTTATCCTGCAACCATGAAGTGGAGAAAATACAAGTAGAACCATTGAATATGTAACAAAAAGTACATTATTACAGCATTACAAATGGTTTTGTCTTGCAGACTCATAGTTCATAGGCTCGGTAGAATGGATTTAACAATCTAACTTAGCTAATGTCTTACTGAATTTAGCTACAATTCCATTTACTTTAGCTTGGGAAAGTATTCATAGCACTTCACTTTTTCCACATTTCTTTATGTTACAGCCTTTTTCCAAAATTTATTCAATTCATTTATTTCCTCAAAATTCTCCACACAATACCCCATAATGATAATGTGAAAAAAATATTTTTTTAAATTGTTGCAAATTTATTAAAAATAAAAAACCTGAAAAATCACATGTACATAAGTATTCACAGCCTTTGCCGTGAAGTTCTAAATAGAGCTCAGTTACATTCTGTTTCCACTGATCATTCTTGAGATGTTTAGCAGCTTAATTGGAGTTCACCTGTGGTAAATTCAGCTGATTGGACATGATTTGAAAAGGCATACACCTGTTTACAGTATATAAGGTCCCAGGGTTGACAGTGCATGTCAAAGCACAAACCTAGCATGAAGACAAAGGAATTGTCTGTAGACCTCTGAGACAAGATTGTCTCGAGGCACAAGGCTGGGGAAGGTTACAGAAAAAAATCCGCTGCTCTGAAAGTTCCAATGAGCAAAGTGGCTTCCATCATCCGCAAGTGGAAGATGTTTGGAACCACCAGGACTCTTCCTAGAGCTGGCCGGCCATCTAAGCTGAGTGATCGGGGGAGAAGGGCCTTAGTCAGGGAGGTGATCAATAGCCCGATGGTCACTCTGTCTGAGCTCCAGCGTTCTTCTGTGGAGAGAGGAGAACCTTACAGAAGGACAACCATCTGTATCTGTGCAGCAATCCACCAATCAGGCCTGTATGGTAGAGTGGCCAGACGGAAGCCACTCCTTAGTAAAGGGCACATAGCAGCCCGCCTGGAATTAGCCAAAAGGCATCTGAAGGACTCTCAGGCCATAAGAAACAAAATTTTCTGGTCTCTTTGGAGTGTATGCCAGGCGTTACGTTTGGAGAAAACCAGGCACCGCTCATCACCAGGGTAATACCATCCCTACAGTGAAGGATGGTGGTGACAGCATCATGCTGTGGGGATGTTTTTCAGCAGCAGGAACTGGAAGACTAGTCAGGATAGAGGGAAAGATGAATGCAGCAATGTACAGAGACATCCTGAATGAAAACCTGCCTCAGAGTTGACCTCAGACTGGGGCGACGGTTCATCTTCCTGCAGGACAATGACCCAAAGCACACCACCAAAATATCAATGGGGTGGCTTCACAATGGACATTCACTCTGTGAATGTCGTTGAGTGGCCCAGCCAGAGCCCAGACCTAAATCCTATTGAACATCTCTGGAGAGATCTGAAACGGCTGTACATTGTCGCTTTCCATCCAACCTGATAGAGCTTGAGAGGTACTGCAAAGAGGAATGGGCAAAAATTCCCAAAGACAGGTGTGCCAAGCTTGTGGCATCTTATTCAAAAAGACTTGAGGCTGTAATTGCTGCCATTGCTGCATCAACAAGTATTGCGCAAAGGCTGTGAATACTTATGTACATGGGATTTTTCCGTTTTTTTATTTTTAGTAAATTTGCAACAATTTCAAAAAATATTCATGGGGTCATTATGGGGTTTTGTGTGTAGAATTTTGAGGAAATAAATGATTTTAATCCATTTTGGAATAAGGCTGTAACTTAAAAAATGTGGAAAAAGTGAGGCGCGTTTTGAATATTTTCCGGATGCACAGTAAATTCTCTTCTAATTATGTAACTTAGCCATTGTCCTAATTTTTTAGTGTAGCTATGGTTGCAAATATTTAATTTAGATTTTGCTGTATTTATTAATCTTTTGTCCTGTCTCATCTTATTTAATTGGCTTATTTTAAACTATTAAATTTAGCTATTGTACTAATTATTTAATTCAGTTATTGTTGTGATTATTTGATTAACATTTATCTAATTATGTAGTTTATCTGTTAAGTCCTTATTTTATTTAGCTTCCATTTACCTGATGCTTTAGATTTTGTTCAAATTATTAAATGTAGCCAACCAGCCATATTTAAATGCAGATATTTTCAGCCATTTTAACAAGTGAACAGTGCAGATACCCGTATGTTGACTTCTTGATCATGGCAAGTAACTGTATTCTGTGCCTCTGCTAAAGCAATGAGCACAAATGCAGTCAAAGATGCTTTGTATTCAGATCCCCGCATACCTCCCTACAACACAACCCAACACAACGCTGTGAGAAAACATTCAGATAATGTTAAGCTGCTTTAACACAATATACATTGTAAAAATCGCTATAGAAATAAAGATGACTTGCGTATTAATTTTGAATATTATGTCACAGTTATTAAAGGAAATCACCTTGAAGTAAAAAGTAGCATTTTACCATTTTAGAATCAACTCAGCCGATCTCTGGGTCTAGCGGGAACACTTTTAGCTTAGCTTAGCTAAGCATAAATCATTGAATCGGATTAGACCATTAGCATCTCGCTTAAAAATGGCCAACGAGTTTCAATAATTTTCCTATTTAAAGCTTTAATTGTCTGTAGTTACTAAGTAAGACTGATGAAAAATTAAAAGTTGCTGTTTTCTAGGCTGATATAGGAACTAATATACTCTCATTCTGGTGTAATAATCAAGGACCTTTGTTGCTGTACCATGGCTGCAGCAGGAGCAATATATATTATACAGTACATAATACCATTGCAGAGTATAGTTCCTAGTCATATGGGCCTAGAAAATAGCAAATTTTCATTTTCTTCTACCAAAGAGCCAAGCTTTAAATAAGAAAATTATGAAAACTCTTTGGTTGTTTTTTGAGCGAGATGCTAATGGTCTAATTTGATTCAATGATTTATTCTAAGCTAAGCTAAAAGTGCTCACGCCAGAACCGGAGATCGGCTGAATCGATTCAAAAATGGTAAAACTCAATTGTTTACCTCTAGGAGAGTTGTAAATTGAGCCTATAAAATGAGCCTAAAAAAGTGGAGTGTCCCTTTAATTCTCACCGTCATACTGGTGTCATAGACGGGATTGTCCTCTTGAAAAGTTCCATCATAACTCTGTTTATTCTTGAGTAAATAGAGCAGAGGGCCACACAAATGCTTCTCATTGACGTTAATGAACGAATGCGCCATGGAGAAAACCTTCACCACATACGCAGTGATCCTGACAGAACAGAACATAAAGACACATAAATTCTAGGAAATGTTCAGTATAAAGCTGTTATAATTATTGTGTCAGCGTCAATACCATGTGCTGGTGCCTTCGTTGGCATAGGGAGGGTACGAGTCGTCTGATTTTCTATAGTTAAGTTGATTTTCATATCCTAGAAAATAAAATTATTTAAAAGAGCACTTAAATAATATTAGGGTACAATAACATATCAGTAACACTTTAGTTCATGTACCAATTCCCACGAATAACTAGTCGCTTATTACCTGTCTATTATTAATATAATGGCTGTTTATTAGTACTTATAAAGTACATATTCTGCATTATCTTATTCTACATCACTGCCACAATCCTGCCCAATATCTAAACTTAACAACTACCTTATTAACTATTAATAAGTAGTAAATCAGGAGTTTATTGAGCTGCAAGTCATAGATTAATAGAGTCATAGATTATTAACAGCAAGAATTGTACCTTAAATGAAGCGTAACCAAACTTTTTCTAATAAAGACATTTACAAACAATACTGTAATTTATCAAATATGAAATTATATATAGTCTAAACATAGATTTGAAATGAATGGTACAGGGCAGTATGATGCCAAAAACTTTTGTTCCTTTTCACACTAATGATATTTACAGGGACATATTATTGTTACAAATAAAGAATCATTTTCATACAGTTCTTTGCTCAACACCAAATAAATCACACATTCATTCATTCATTTTCTCTTAGCTTAGTCTCTATTTCAGAGGTCGCCACAGCGGAATGAACCGCCAACTATTCCAGCATATGTTTTAGGCAGCGGATGCCCTTCCAGCCCCAACCCAGTACTGGGAAACACCCGTTAACTCTCACATTCACACACACACACACACACACACACACACACACACACACAC
>CAIGQW010053975.1:426406-442879 GCA_903798125.1 Danio choprae | reverse complement strand
ATATATATATATATATATATTTATTTATAATGTATATATTTATAATGTATATATATTTATAATGTATATGTGATCGACACACATTTATAGAAACAAAACTATTTTGCTACAGAGATATTTAAATTAATATATAATTTGTATCATATATACATATATTTTTATATCTAAATATAAACATTTTCTCAAATACATGCATGTCTGTGTATGGATATAGACAGTGCAAACTCTTACACTATGTCAAAACAAACATACAGATCAGGACTTGAGGAGGGGCTTAGAAATTCAGCTTACAAAACATTTTATGAATGTTTTAATAAAATGTCAAACCTCTGACATTGACGAATGTCTCTGGTATAGATTTTGGCACAACAGCATTCAACTGCATCTTCTTGACTTGAATCAACTGTTGCCCAGCTTAGATACAAACAAATAATAAATCACAGACAAAGGTCAGAAATCTATTAATGAAAGCATTTGATTAAGAAATTAAAATAATTCACTGATGCATTGTTAATATATGTAATTAGTGGAATATTTATAAATATTTTTTGAAGAAATGGAGTGTTCAGTCTTATTGGAATGCTTAATTAATATACATGTGACATACAAGAAATAAGATAACGTGGATTTGTTTTCTAACTGTACACCCCTCTTATCTTACTCATTTTTATTATTGTCTCCTTCTGTACCTGTGCTACCTGTTGCCCATTTGTATGTGCGTGTTTAAGCTCTTTTGTTTTATTTCGTTGGTCACTCATTGTTTGTGTTAAGGGGTTATGTGTTTTTCATTTATTTATTCATTTTCTTTTCGGGTCAGTCCCTTTATTAATCTGGGGTCGCCACAGCGGAATGAACCGCCAACTTATCCAGCATATGTTTTATGCAGCTGCAACCCATCACTGGGAAACATCCATACATACCCATTCACACTCATACACTACGGACAATTTAGTTTACCCAATTCACCTGTAGTGCATGTATTTGGACTTGTGGGGGAAACTGGAGCACCCGGAGGAAACCCACGCAAACACGGGGAGAACATGCAAACACCACACAGAAACGCCAACTGACCCAGCTGGGGCTCGAACCAGCGACCTTCTTGCTGTGAGGTGATTGTGCTACCCACTGCGCCACCGTGCTGCCCCGTTCTTCATTTATTTCTGTTTAATAAATATCATTGTTTTGTAGCGCAATTGGATCCACTTCTCGACTTTCCTTACCAATCGTGACAATAACATAAGAAACATGAAATAAGTAAATAATAAATAAATATATCTCTTGAAATGTCTTAGATTCTCTGTGTTTACTGGATTAAATATGCGTTTGAGTAAAATGTTTGTTTCATTCTATAAAGATCTTTGCAATTTAGAAAAGAAGACAATTCGTCAGGAAAACTTTTTTTGTTGTTGTTGTTGTTGTTGTTGTTGTTGTTGTTGTTGTTGTGTTTGACAGTCATTGTTCCTTGGCGTAATAAATATTAATATGGATTTCTTAATTCTTCTGAAGTTGGCATTGTGTTGCCTAAAAAAAATATAAACTCTAAAAAATGAATTGAAAATGGCAACACTATAGTTTAAGTCACAATTAACAATTGCCTGTCAATTATTAATATAATAATTATTTATTAGAATTATATATTAGCCCTAATCATACCCAATAACTAGGCCCACATGGAATCTGTGTGTGCAGAAATCCGCAGGTTTTAAGCCCATCATTGAGTCTATTTATTTACTTGTGTAATTTTTTATTCATTCAGTTTTTAAATTCAATTTCACTAAAATGAAAACGTTCATTTGATTTATTTACAATAAACTTTGTAAAGTAATATTTTCTGTCCTTTAGTCGATATATATTATATGAGAGACTTGCTTTGTTCACCAAATTAGTGGATCTAATTGGATTTGCATTGTAAACATTAAATAAAAGTTAGTATTTTTATTTCATATATATTATGTTTTTAGTTATGATGCTCCCAAAATAATCCCGCAGAAAAACAATTTACAAAATCCTGCGCAGAAATGTCCTCAGATTCTGCCTGGCCCTACCAATAACTAAACCTAACTATTAATAAGTAGCTAATGAATAGTTTCTTGAGCTGGACGTCTTAGTTAATGGTTTGTTAATAGCATAAATTGTGGCTTTAAATAAATTGTTACCAAAAATATTTTTACTTTAAGTTTAAGTTTAAGATATCAGTAATCAGAGATCAGTAGTTCACAGAATAAAGCAAAAAAATTGTTTTACTCAAACCCATAGTGTAACCATAAACGCTAAATCCAGAGAATCTGCAAATGTTTAAGCGCTCTCACTTTTTTCCATAGATGAAATGATTACCGGTAAGTGTGATGATATTATAATCACACTGATTTTTGAACTATTTGTCATTACATGATTTTCACACAAAAGAGATAAAAGCAGTGTAAAATCAAGGTAAAACTATGTGCTCGCAGTGCACTTTTCTCTTATGTTCGCTGGTCTAGGCGATCTGTATGACAACCTTGGACAGTCACATTCATTACACTCCAGTCTCACCACTGTCTCCTTTCTCTGATGGGTTCAACACAAAGCTCCTCACTTTAAGTGTCTGAATGCCTTCAACCTAAAACACACACACACACACACACACACAAAACCATCAGAAACAACACTGTTTTGATATTATGTGAAAGACTCAAAACCGCACTGTTTATAATAGGCACTCACTACTACGCGTAGATTCTTCTTCACTGCATCTTGACCCATGAAAGAGGCGGCGACGGCAGTGACCTGCAGAGGGAGCTCTCCTGTTTTCAGAGGGATGATGGTGTATGAAATGAGTTTAGAGGAACCGGCCGCTACTGTAACCTGCTGTCTGTGCTGTCCCGTATAGGCCACACTACACATGTCCTCTGTCTTCTCCAGGATCACCATCACCTGCGAACACACACACATCAATCAGGCTATAACTAGGCATGTGCATGAATGATTGAATATTCAATCAGCAATTCATTATTTGAAAACTAAATGACACCATTCGAATTTTGCGAAAACTTCAATTTGCTGGTCGTAAATAAAGCGAAATTATGATAAATACTGAACACGAGAACTAAAACCTGTTGTCGTGTGCATATATTTTAACATTTGATTAACAGTAATTGTTTGAGTAATCAAAAACACTATTTGAATTTTACAAGGGGCGACACGGTGCCTCAGTGTCGAGTCCCAGCTGGGTCAGTTGGCATTTCTGTGTGGAGTTCGCATGTTCTCCCCGTGTTCGCGTGGGTTTCCTTCGGGTGCTCCGGTTTCCCCCACAGTCCAAAGACATGCGCTACAGGTGAATTGAATAAACTAAATTGGTTGTAGTGTATGAGTGCGTGTGAATGAGCATGTATGGGTCTTTCCCAGTACTGGGTAGCAGCTGGAAGGGCATCCGCTGTATAACACATATGCTGGATAAGTCGGCGGTTCATTCCACTGTGGTGACCCTTGATGAATAAAGGGACTAAGCCAAAGGAAAATGAATAAATGAATGAATTTTACGAAACGTCACTTTGCTGGCAGTAGATTGAGTAAAGACATGATAAAATAAATATATAAAACTTGCAGCTATAACTATTATGAGTTTGAATGAAGAGAATATTCAAATGTTTGCTCTGCAATTATTAAAGAACATTCAAAAACATCATTTGAATTTTACGAAACGTCATTTTGGGGCCTTAAATGGAGTGACCCAATGATAAATATTGAGGGCGCAACATACAACCTGCAGTAAAAACTATAAAGTAAAAACTATAAAAACTATAAAACCTGCAGTAAAAACTATAAAAACTATAAATTATTCGAATAATGGAGTGAAGCCATAATAAATACTGAGCACACAAAGTACAACTCGCAGTTCTGCAAAACTTCGCAGTCGGCATGAATATTCGATCTGCAATAATTGTTTGAACATTAAACAACACTACTTGATTGCTTTACTATGTTTTGCTCCCCCTGTGCTCTGTATTCATTACTTGCACACATTTGAAATGTTTTCAAGTTGAAAAAGATTACGCAACAGTTCGTTTATTAATATAGCATAATAAACACAGTCAGAAATATTGTCAAGAATAATGTTTTATTAAAAAGTAACTAAGCCTACTTAAAAGTCCATGCGAACCGGAATTTTCTGTAGACTTTTATCCCAGTATGATGACGTACTTCCAACTGAAACTGAATATTAAGTAGGAGGAGGGGGGGGGGGGGTTTGGCACTCCTCCTCATTTTTCATTCACAACAAGCTAAAGCCGCGGTCACACTAGAGTTTGAGCATGCAAAATTCTGTCATATGGCGCTCCGAAAAGGGGTGGGGTTAAACAAGATCATTAGACGGTAAAAAAGCAAGCGATTGGTCCATATTTTAAATTTCTGTACAGAGAGGTCATATTTTATCTTAAACTGGTCTTGCGCAATCACGAGTTCATCGAGCTTGAATTTTGCAACGCAGCAAACTGTGAGACTTGTCGCATGAGCTTACAATTCCTGTCTGGCACATTCACATGAATGGAAGTGTATGGGGCGAAAAGTGCAGTGTGACTGCAGCTTAATAGTTTGGAGGGACGAGGCTAAGCATATTTCACCCAAGCTGTCAAAATGATGTCAAGGACTGCCATTCCAGAGAGGAAGTAAATTGTTAGATTTTGATAAAACATTACCAAAACAAACGTTTTTTTTTGTTTTGTTGTTTTTTTAGTGGATTAACTTATAACTAACAATGTAAGGTAGCAAAATAAACATTGCAAATTGTAATTTCATAAACATAAACATTTATATGTGTTTTGTAATGAGCTAAAATATGCGTAAATGTAATATCTGAGAAAAACACCTCTTTAAGACACAAATAAATATATCACAACTTTTGGTGATGGTGTGGAACGAACCTCCAGTGTTGAGTTCTTGTAGTTGTGGATCACAGCTTTGATTTCCACTTGTTCGTTTCTGGACACCGAGTGAGGCAAACGCAGGTCGATGAAGAACGGCTTCCACACGCGGACGTTATACGGTTCAGCTACGCAGAAACCTGCCAAAATTATACAGCCAAACACATTACTGTTCAGTTCATGGACAACTGTAAATATCATTTTCCAATACTAATATTCTTAAATTTGGTGACTAAATGAGCAAATTCTACTAGAACAACAAAACAAAACAAAAATTGTTTAAATGAAGTGTACATTCAATATAAAACAACATTTATTATAAAAACAATAATTCAGTATTTTAATGTTTGTAAAACAAATGATTCAGCTTTTTGCTCACTAAATTACTCCAATTTAAAGCTAAATGATTACTAACTCATAATAATTATTAAACTCATAATAAAACTACAGAAATGCTTGATGTCACATTATTAGTAAAATATATTTCTAATTCATATGTAGAAATCCTTAACATGTTTCCTTAATATCTAAATATGGTTCAAACATTTGTAATTCACATACAGAAATGCTTGAAGTAGCACTGGAAGTGATTTAATAACAAATATGTATTATTCTTATGTAAACATATGTAATATTTTCATTAAAAGCCCAATTTTAATATAGAAATAATAATAATAATGATAACAATGTACAGAAAAAGGAAGCAATACAAGCTAAATAATAAGTTCTGTTCATTTGAGGGTGGTATTGAAAGCTAAATAAAAATGGTTTAAATTATGTTAAATATTTTATTAAACAATCATACATTCATATGCAGTAATGATATAGTAACGCATAGCTTAATTATAATAATAATAATTATTATTATTATTATTATCATCATCAGATGTTGGACTCCTAAACATAAAAATGATCAGTATTACTTGTTAAAAAAAACAATATTGGCACATCTTTGCATAAAAGCAATTGCAATTTATTATTTTAGCTCCGCCGCTATTATGATGCTGCCATCTGTAGGTTTAAAGAAGCAGATGTTACACTCAAAAAATGGGGGGGGGGGGACAACTTAGGCCCCGTTTACACTAATACGTTTTAGTTTTAAAACGCATAACTTTTGCTGCGGTTATACCTTCCGTCGACACTACCCCTGAGTTTCCGAACCCCAAAAATGAAGCGTTTTGGAAATGCTGAAGAAGCCATTTTTGTTTTAAAATGCTGCTGCTCTGTGTCAGCGTGGATGAGGGAAAACAAAGACATCTGAAAACATGGCTGGCATGGCTGCAGACATTCAATCTGATTGGGGCTTTTTCTCAATATTAAGTACACAAAGTTTAGTCTTGCATCCCTTCCTTATAAGTTCAGATTTCACAAGCTGGATATGGAAAACAGAGTCCCAAGGACACGTCGGGTAAATCTTCGAAGGGAATAGTGTACTTTATAACGTCATTCACATCACCCCGGCTAAGTTGTTTCACTATCTTAACAATAAAATGAAAACATGATATAAGGAACTGCCTATTTTCATTTAGATATTAACAACTTAACAGACACCAAAAATGTTAGGGCGTCGTGTAGCTACATATTTATATGACCGTCATCTTCACTGTATGCATATTTATAACAAAACGGAGCCTATAACATAACTGCCTCCTTTCATTTTCATTGAAAAATACGAAACACACCCTCTCTTTTGCTGAATATCAGTTTTAATAATCAGCAATGGCCATTATAAAAGTATAACGTACAATAAGTTTATACAATATAGGAAATAAAGGCAAGCAATCAGTCAAATGTGCAGAATTAGTGTACGTGGTTACATAAATTTATATATTCTCTTATCTTTGCACTCAGCCAAAACAAGTAGAGAACATATAATAGATTCAAAAGACCAAAGAGTCATTAGATAGAGACAAGAATGAATAACAACTTTAGTGACATGACATCCAGCGGTGGATCCTAGATGAACTGTTCGACGTGCCCTGCTCTCACCTGCGGAGCTGTGCTCAAAGCACCCGCTGACTGCCTGGAGCTCAGACCTCCGCATACGCTGCAGCGCATGCCATAGTGTGTGCATGTGGTCATGTAATGTGCATTTTCAGGAGATTTTTTCTGAAACGCTAGGTGAAACGCCAGTGTGGACGTGGATCGTTGTCATTTCACAACGCCATTTTTAAACTAAAACATATTAGTGTAAACAGGGCCTTAACTGATTTATGTTCAATCCGCTTAAATTTGTGTTGTGACGACATGAAAGCAATTGTGTGGAACCCAGCAGTGTATGAATAATAACAGATCTGTTTACCTTTCTCAGGTGAGGCACTGACAGCTAAAAACCCCCACTGTGTGATACTGTCTGGAAGAACCGTGTCCACTGGAAACACAGCCAACCTGGAAAAAAACAAAACAATCAATACAACAACCGTGCGACATCTACATCGAGTCAAATGCTAAACTCTTACCCATCAGACTTGGCAGTGCTAGGCAGTCTGATATCGGTCCACAACCACGACTCAAAAAACTTGCTGCGCACATAAATATCCTCAAGATGAGCCAAATCATCTTCCTCAAACACTGACGCCGCATCTTCTTCCTCTTCTTCAACGGCTTCACGATAACTGTCCTGAAAAACTCTGACATTAGACTCAACACGCAGATTTGGCATAGATTCTGGCATTGCCCTCGCAAACAATATTTCATCAAAAAAATCATATTCTAGAAATGGTGCGACAAAGACTGTGGGTGGAGAAGTGGTTGGCGGAGCAGTGGTTGGTGGAGCAGTGGTTGGTGGAGGTCTGGTAATGACACCGAGCTCCTCTCCTCTGTATTCTGCACAGCAGCGGAGGAAAGCCAACACACAGCTCCAATCCTCAGTGATGTAGAGGGATCGACGGTAGCATGAATATGGCATGGGAATGTCCTTAATGCCGTCCACACAACACCTCTGCAGGAGCTCATCTGAATAGGCCTTCTCTGAGTGAGAGAAACAAACATGATTAGAAGGTTAGGTTAGCTTCTGCATATCTGTGCTTCTGTACAGTATCTTCTTCAACGAGTTATGACATGAAAACTGAAAAATGCACTGATTTTTCAACACTGATTCAACACTGAAATGTTCTAACAATGCTTTTATTGAATCCTGCTTTAAACAAACGCTTCTTCGGGTCTGGTGGGAGCACTTTTAGCTTAGCTTAGCATAGATCATTGAAACAGTTTAAACCATTAGCATCTCGCTCAAAACAAAAAGCAAAGAGTTTCCATAATTTTCTTATTTAAAGCTTAACTCTTCTGTAGTTACATTATATACTAAAACTGACTAAAAATGAAAAACTGCTACAGTATTTTCTATGGCTAGGAACTATACTTTTATTCCGGCATAATAATCAAGGAACTCAAGGAAATCAAGCAACAGGCGCAATGATAGTATGTAGTGCCTGAAAATAGCACCACCAGTTAAAATCTGCACAATATCATTGGGCATGCTGCAAAATTCATGTCATGACTGCTTAATGGATTTTTGATATATTGATAATTCTGACTCAGCCTCGGCTGGGTCAGTTGGCATTTCTGTGTGGAGTTTGCATGTTCTCCCTGTGTTGGCATGGGTTTCCTCTGGGTGCTCCGGTTTCCCCCACAAGTCCAAAAACATGCGGTACAGGTGAATTGGGTAAGCTAAATTGTACGTAGTGTATGAGTGTGAATGGGTGTGTATGGATGTTTCCCAGAGATGGGTTGCAGCTGGAAGGGCATCCGCCGCGTAAAACATATGCTGGATAAGTTGGCGGTTCATTCCGCTGTGGCGACCCCAGATTAATAAAGGGACTAAGCCGAAATGAAAATGAATGAATGAATGAATAATTCTGACTCACCGAGCTGATCCCTGAGCTGCAGTTTGGCTGCAGAACGTCGTCGCCGTTTAGATTTACTGGAGCATTCTATGAGAAACAAACCAATAAAAGTACATATAAAAGTCAACCTTTTCACGGACAACCCATATCTTGGAAATTGTTAGTTTTAGGCTATGTTTACATGATAATGACGTAACAAATAATGGAAAACAAATTTTTTAAGTGTCATGGCTTCATAACAATTTTTCAAAATGATCCGCGTTTACACATATCTCAGAAAATGGCCAAAAATGCTGAATTACGTACGTAATGTCTTGTTTTCATGTATTTGCATGGACATGACAACAGAGGCATTTTCAAAACTCCCCACTTTAAAACCCGTTTTCAGATTTGTGTGTATCCAGTCACAAAAACATTGTTGTGTAAATAAACAGGCAAAAGGTGATCAAATGTTTACCATTTTTTGGCTGAAAACATTGCCATGTAGACTACTCGTTAGGTTTCATGAAATTGAAACATGACAAAAATGACTTTATTAGCTCACAATGCTTCTTCATCTATTAAACTCTGAAAATTAGTTCATCGATCTTTTATAAAACTCTAAACATTGAAACATCTGCTTTAAATGGACTTTAATAAACTTACCTAACAATCCATGCAATTTGGTCAAAGTGACTGTAAAATTTATATTTTTCCTGCATTTTGTAATCCCTTTTGTACATTTGTAAAATGAAGTTATGACCTCCATTTTGTGCCATTGGTTTTGCCCAATTATGAAACTTTGAATTCATAAACACTTTTAAATTACATTTGAAATAAATGCATTGCATTGATAAAAACATTAAAGTACAGACTTATTTAATGTTCAAAATTTAATGTACCTTTTTGCTGATCAAAAATTAAGCAGCACAACTGTTTTCAATGTTGTTGATAATAATAAGAAATGTTTCTTGAGAATCAAATCAACGTTTTAGAATGATTACTGAAGGATCATCTGATATATATGCAAAAATAATCAGGTTTGGAATAAATGACATTTAGGAATGTATTAAAATATTAATAATCAAAAAATAATATCCAGCAATATTACATCTTTTGCTGTACTTTTAATCAAATATGTGCAGCATTAGTGAGTATAAGACACTTTTTTAAAAAGCATTAAAAAGACCTCAAACCTTTGCTCAACAAAGTGACCGCACATATTCTAGTAGAACTGTATTAAATGTTACTGCTGTGCGTATGAAGGACCTTCTTTGGAGTCAGTTGAACCTCCTGTGCTGGAGTGAAACATCAGTCCTGCATCACTGAAAACACCCATATTATTCTTGCCTCCTCCTGCAGTGCAGCCCATATCAGCATGATCCACCACCTCCCACACCTGAATGAAAGAGTTGAAAAAAGAAATCATTGACGAGAAAGTTCTGGATAGAACAGTGCAAATGACAACCACTTACCTTTTTCTGCGTCAGGCGATTTTTACTCAACAAAAAGATGGCATTATCCACAGCTACCAGGCTGACCTTTGCTCCAACATCACCTTTCACTTGAAATTTAAAGCTGCTGCCTGGTGAGTAAGAACTGACCATTTCTCCAACCACTGGTCCAACATTGAGCTAGTAAAATCAAAAATACACTGTTCAATTCTTAAAAGGATGTGCATCAGAATGTTAATCATAACTGCTTGAATACCATCAGAACTCACCGAACCTACACAACGGTCCTCCACATCCACAAACACTGAGTCTGCCACCACCTCTGCCATTTGCTTCCATGGCAAAATGTAATACGCCACAAATCGAAATGCAGGTAGCATTTCTGAGGTAATCAGCAGATGAACGCTTGTTACATCCTGGTCTTTGACATTCACCCTACCAGCCCGGATTATTTTCCCCTTATTTACCACCTAGAGAAAGAATTATTAGCATGAATAACATTAACAATACAGTCCGCTTTAATACTGAAATGTCTCCAGGGTCACTCACAATGTATGTGAGATGCTCCACGAGTGCTCTGTGGTTTGGTAAAGAGGATTTGATGTACGCTTGGATGCTAATACTGCCACCGACCACCACTCGACTCGCTCCCACTGAGACATGCAAGTAGTTGCCGTGACCGCTAAAAGTAGAATACGGCTTCACGTATACCTCTTGAATGGCCTGTTGTTCTGGTTTCAGGGATGGATCCACTGTCTCCAACTAAATAATGTTAATTATATTCAGCTGACAGTTAAATTGTTACTATTATGGTCCACTGGTACAGTTGAGTATAATATAGTACAATATGATTTGGTACGGGTACAAACTTTTAGCACAAATAGGGCTTGTTGTTTATGTGAATGACTTACTTTCAATAACTGTGAACTGCCGTATAATATGCGCGCTTTAGGCATGTTGATGTGAATGTTGATGGTGCCACTGTGGACACTGATTGGACTTTTAAGAAAGGTGATCTTAACAGGAATGTTAGGAGCTGGAGATCCATCATGGTCACTCACGATAACCTAAGCAATGAAAAAAAATTGTTATTTGGAAAATGCTAGCATCACGATGTAATATCAACACATTTAAATATAGTGAACCAAAGTTATATGAGTGACTTTTATTTCAATAATTAAAATTAATAAGATAATAATTGAAATTGGAGATAAAATTGTTGAATTATTAGATTCAAAAGGTTCTTTTAAAACGGATCTTTTAAAACCGTAAACATTGCAACGGATATTAGATTACCGTCATGGCTAACGGCAGGCCAGGTTTGTAATACTTTGGTGTGTCCTTGATGGAGAGCATGTAGGGTGAATTTACGATTTTAATGCCGGATTTCTCTGCTTCCACAAGGTCGCTACCTGTGGAGAGGATAAAAGTTGTTGTGAGTGGTTGCTAAGGTGTTGCTATGCAGTTACAAGTGGAAGCTTGCTGATGTTCCATGGGTTGGGAGATTATTTGAGCATTGCTAGAGTGTTGTTAAGCTAGGGTGTAGGACTTACCTGAACTAGTCAATACTGATGCTTTGACATACACCGTAGACCCCAGGAGGCTGTTTATGTCAGGATAAGCTCTCTTTATCTCCTCCATAGCCAAACTAACACTTCCTCCATTTAGCTGCAAAAGAGTTGCAATAGTTAACTTCTACAAAGCTAATTAAAACGGTTAACATGTTTAAACTAAACACTTACATCATCAATTTGCTTCATAGATGTGAGTCTCTTCTTTTCACCATTAATTTCTATACCAAACAGTACATACGCAACACCCTTCACTTGTGCGCCATAAAGATACCTGGATGAAATATATACAGTAATCACATGTAAGGAAGTATTACAATACAAGGATTCCCCAAACTTTTCAATAGTATCATATATTCTTACACATTAAGTATAAAGGTTTTTGTTAATGCAAAATACTAATCACAGAGCAGAAAATAAATGTAAGTAAACATG
Organism: Danio choprae; assembly: GCA_903798125.1. Classification (NCBI taxonomy): domain Eukaryota; kingdom Metazoa; phylum Chordata; class Actinopteri; order Cypriniformes; family Danionidae; genus Danio; species Danio choprae. The sequence continues at coordinate 430,697 of CAIGQW010053975.1, read as the reverse complement.
GTCAAGGCAATCTGCTAAAGTAAAAACCAGCATCAGAATGAGAAAGAAATGTGATTTAAGTGACTTTGAACGTGGAATAGTTGTTGTTGCCATATGGGCTGATTTGAGTATTTCAGAAACTGCTGATCGACTGGATTTTTCATGCACAACCATATCTAGTGTTTACAGAAAATGGAGTAAAAAAGAGATGATATCCTGTGAGTGTTAGTTTTGTTTTAAAAAATGCCTTATTGATTGCATAATTCAAAGGAAAATAATCAGACTGGTAGAAAAATCACATCCTATGTGTATTTAATAAAGTGGCTGGTGAGTAAATATTTCAATGAAAGCATTGTTGTTTTTAAGATTATTCACAGCAGTTTGACTTTGACACACCTGGCTGTTATTTCAACTTCCAGCTTTTCTGCATCCAGACTGAGGTGGGATGTCTTAGGAGTCAGTGTGACGTTGAATGCTGGAAGCACTGAAGACCAAATAGAAATGAAGACCAAATAGAAAAGTTAACCCACCAACAGAGAGAAAAATATGTAGAGGAAGCAAATCTGAAGGTAATATGAAGGGCTTACCATATTTCTTTACTTCAAACTCTCTGCTGAAAACATTCTCTTTTCCCTGATCAAACTTTGCTACAACTTTCCATCTGCCCTCTCTAGGAAATCCAAAATCAACTTATAGCCAATTCACACAGAAAACATTACACACACGCACGCACGCACGCACGCACACACACACACACACACACACACACACACAAATATGTACATACAGATTTGGTGGAAAAAGGTCTTGGTTGCTGTGGATTTACTGAATTTATTAGGTATGTGTTTGAGTAAACAATATTAATTTCTAATAATATTTCTTCCAATTTTCAAATAATTTGTCACTTTTTGTTTATACGATTGTCACGTAACGCTTTTTTTTTACAGAAGTGGTCAGAATAACAAATGTTTCGATCAGAAATCATTCCACAAATAATGACTGATGAATGTATGAAACAGGTGCCTTTTTTGTTATTTTATGCAAAAACAAAATGCTCTAAATAACGTTTTTGATCATTTTAAAATTGTAAATCCAGAGAAATTATGCTTGAAAGTTCATTCTTTCACTTGTTGTTTGGTTTTATATAATTTTGTTAAAGGTTTTGGTGTGAGTGGGCCGTAAGGACACATGTCCACTGAAGCATGTTTTGGCGCAGCTGAAAATGGCAGTGTTCTTTCAAAAATGCTCAGCTATAAGAGCTTCTCTAGCTGTTGGAGTATTTTAAAAATGCAGAGCATTCAGTGTTTTGTGTTAAATGCATGCTGGTGTTCAGAAAAATATAGCACTTCTAATGATACACTACCTGACAAAAGTCTTGTCGTCGATCCCAGTTGTAAGAGCAACAAATAATAACTTGACTTCTAATAGATCATTTGGAAAAGTGGCAGAAGGTAGATTTTTCAGATGAATCATGTGTTGAACTGCATCCCAATCATCACAGATACTGCAGAAGACCTATTGGAACCCGCAAGGACCCAAGATTCTCAAAGAAATCAGTCAATTTTGGTAAAGGAAAACTCATGGCTACATTTAGTATTGGGGCACGCGACAGATCTGCAAAGTGGATGGCAACATCAACAGCCTGAGGTATTGAGACATTTGTGCTGCCCATTAGGAGAGGGCAAATTCTTAAACAGGACGGCGCTCCTTCTCATACTTCAGCCTCCACATCAAATTTCCTGAAAGCAAAGAAGGTCAAGGTGCTCCAGAATTGGCCAGCCCAGTCACCAGACATGAACATTATTGAGCATGTCTGGGGTAAGATGAAGGAGGAGGCATTGAAATTGAATCCAAAGAATCTTGATAAACTCTAGGAGTCCTGCAACAACGCTTTCATTGCCATTGCAGATGACTTAATTAATAAGTTATTTGAATCATTGCAGAGATGTATGGATACAGTTTTCCAAGCTCATGGGAGTCATCCATAATATTAATTCTTTTTCCATTGCGCCATTATATCTGTTTAGTGACAAGACTTTTGTCTAAGCAAAGTCAGACCTTAGTGTCCTAATTCAATCAAGCCATGATCATATTTTATTTTGGTAAAATAATAAATCTAGAGGCCATTGCCTTTCATATAAGCCACCTCGGATAGCAAATGACTAGAAGTCAAGTTATTATTTGTTGTTCCTAAAACTTGTATAGGCGACAAGACTTTTGTCAGGTATAGTGTATTTGACTATAGGGGGAAAAACACTTCAGTGGACAAGCGCACTAAACTACATCTGAATATCCTTTAAACAATCTCATAGAGTGCATATTTTATACTCTACACAACACAATTGAGCTATTCTTGAATACATACTTGACTACAGTAGACAGTGAGAAAATGTCAGAAAAGACCCCATCGATTGCTTTAACTCTCCCAACACCATGTACCGCAATACCATCTGGATTCTGAAACATGAGCAAATTGTGCTGTAATGCATTAATATTCCAGAAAAACACAAACAAACAAACAGTTGTCTGGAAAAACACGGTAACAACGCTTAGGTTAATGTGACAAATCACCTGAATCTCCAGCGTTATGGTTCTCTCAGAAGAATGAAATTCCAAATCAGACACAAAAGCCCTGAAACGCACTGGAAAGGGGAATAATTGTAAATGTAAATGAGTACTATGAAGTCAAGTCTCAATAGCAGCATGTGAGAGCTGACCTTTGTCTCCAGGGTTGTAAATAGGTTTGTCAGTCTGAATGAAGATGTGTCCGGACCGGAACGACACCGCCATTACTTTTTCTGTACGATGGATGTTGCTGAACTGAGCAACGAGCTTCACATATTTCTTTTTTCCATCCGGAACTAGCATATTTGGATCGATCTGATAAAAGAACATATTTGATTATACTTACATGCAAAAAGCGATGTGATCGATAACAAGTGAGAACTTCAGCAAAGGTCCTTATTTACTAACAGCTTGTATGAGCACTAAAGTACTTTCAGGGTTTAGAAAACTCACACAGTGGGAAAACTGTATTGTATAAGCATTTTTAGTAGTTTATTTTAGATGCTAAATTATTGACTTACTCGGGTTTGCGCTAGTCATTAGACTGTGGAAGCTTACCATACTTCTACCATGAGATTCAAAAAGTAAAAATAATAATAATTGTTGATTTCAGACAAATTAGGAGAAATAAATCTGTAAAAAATTGAAAAATAAAATCAATTGTAAAATATTTTGGAAAAAATCATCAGAATCAGAAAAAGAGAAAATAAAAGCGATTAAACATTAAGTTGCCATGTTTTTTTCATGCTGTGGGGGAAATGGGTTAACAGGTATATGTGCTATTATTTCACAACCCCAAAAAGGCATATCTTAAAGGGATAGCTCAACCAAAACTGAGTTTCCTTCTTCCAGTCCACAAAAAAAAGCAATTTGATAAAATTTTATAAGCCGGCAACATTTGACTTCCATAGTCTTCGCTTTTCCTACTGTGGTTACATGTATGTACAGGTATTCTTCAAAATATCTTCTTTTGTGTTCAACTGAAATATGAAACTAGACTGGTTTGGAAGTGAGTAAATTGTGAGTATTGTTTTGTTTTTGGGTGAACTAACCCTTTAAGCCATTTTAATGAAGAGAATAGTTTCATGCATTCATACATAAATTCACCTCAAGGGTTTGCAGGGCGCCGTAGTTGTTGTCTGAATTGAGGGTAACCGAGCCCCGCGACAACACAGTTTGGGAGTTTGGATAGTCGTAAACCACGACAGTGACTTTTACTACCTTTGCCAGGTTGTGTCCTTCCACCAGAATGTTCTGTTTTGTTCCAGGCCTTATTTTTGCTGGAGCTAGAAGAGAAAACCTCAAGAAAAACAAAAAAGGCATTTGCACCTGGTAGTTACAGGAACTCAAGTCATAGGAACTAAAGTATTCAACATTTGAAAGTGGTCGAACAAAAATATATCAAAGTTGTCCTAAGATAAAAACACATTTTGATTTTGGAAAAGGTTTTAATCCACTTTAAATGTTCACTAGTGTAGATAACAGAGGCCTGGTTCCCCGATACCACTTCATACTGTTTTCCTGGTTGCATTTATAACATCATAAAGAGAGGATTAAATCACGTACAACAACCTGTATTGCTGCATATCACTGAGACTAAGAAAAAATGTCATGCAATTTAATTTTTCTTTTCATATTTATCTATTAATGAAAATGAGAAATTAGTTATTTTAGGAAGGATTTTCATTTTAGGGGGGCTCAGCTCCTGAAGTAAAAAAATAAATGAATTAATTTAAAATATATAAAT
>CAIGQW010053975.1:403550-426006 GCA_903798125.1 Danio choprae | reverse complement strand
TCCGGTTTCCCCCACAATTCCAAAGACATGCGGTATAGGTGAATTGGGTAAGCTAAATTGTCCGTAGTGTATGTGTGTGAATAAGAGTGTGTGGATGTTTCCCAGTGATGGGTTGCAGCTGGAAGGGCATCCGCTGCGTAAAACATATGCTGGATAAGTTGGCGGTTCATTCCGCTGTGGCGACCCCAGATTAATAAAGGGACTAAGCCGAAATGAAAATGAAAATGAATGAATATTACATTTAGAAGTAGTAATTTAATAGTAATACACTTAAAATTTTTTAATATGGTAGGGTTGTATGCTAAACTAGCAATATTCCACTGTACTGCAAAAACAGGGACAGCCATTTGAGTTGTGAATGAGGCAAATGTAAACACCTGTTTACTGTAGTAAAAAACTACTTTCTATATTCAAGTACATTTTTTTGTTTCCATGTATTAAATAAATAAAACTGACACTTTTCTAATTAACCGGCAAATTTAGACAGATATTTTTAAACCTGCAGGCTAATTGACATATTTCATGATCTGAATCATAATAATCAATAAGACTTTTTTAATACAAGATAACACTTGATGTTTCTATCTCTGTCACTGACTCTGGCGGTTAAAATGAGTGCATTCACTAAGTGGTTCTGTCACTGTGTTTAATCCTTTCTGTGCAAGACTGTATGGTATAGTTAATGCCACATGCACTGTAATGTGTTTTATATTGGTTGTTAATTTTGGAATTAAAATAGCGAAATGTTCGATAAGAGCTACTTTTTCGAGGAAACAGCTGTGAATATGAGGTGAGCGCCGATGAAACAGTAGATGGGAAAGCCGATTGCTCCTCCATGACATTGGGGTACAAGTGATACAAGTGTATCTATAGCAAAGAACTGCAAATAAGCAGATATTATAACAATCTAGGGCCTCACAGTGGCGCAGTGGATAGCACGTTCGCCTCACAGCAAGAAGGTCGCTGATCGCTGGTTAGAGCCTCGGCTGGGTCACTTGGCCTTTCTGTGTGGAGTTTGCATGTTCTCCCTGTGTTGGCGTGGGTTTCCTCCGGGTGCTCCGGTTTCCCCCACAAGTCCAAAGACATGCGGTACAGGTGAATTGGGTAAGCTAAATTGTCCGTAGTGCATGAGTGTGAAGGGGTGTGTATGGATGTTTCCCAGAGATGGGTTGCAGCTGGAAGGGCATCCGCTGCGTAAAACATATGCTGGATAAGTTGGCGGTTCATTCCGCTGTGGCGACCCCAGATTAATAAAGGGACTAAGCCGAAATGAAAATGAATGAATGAATGAATGAATATAACAATCTATCGATAAACACACACCTTGTTCTCTCGCTCTGCACAGCTGTGGTTTGTTGATCAAATGAAAAGCAAAAGACGGGGAGGAACCGAATTCTTCTGCCGTTTTCATATCAAATTTAAAGAGGTCAGGCGATAATTTAATGTACAGTTTATGAGCTAATCGCAAACGTTTTAGGGGGCTGAGTAGAAATATAGGGGGGTACAGCACTCCTAAAATAGGCCTAGCAATACCCATGATTGGTATTATGTAGTGTATGTGCTATATGTTTGTATGGTATTGTAGGGCATTTTATGTTATTTCAATATAAATTGCATTGCAATTAATAACAAAAAAATCAAGTTTGTCAAACCTGAAAATAATACAAATTAAATAATAACTAGTGTTATTGAAATGTAGCCTACTATATTCATATCCTACAAGGCACACTAATTTGTTAAGTAAATTAATTACGACTCTGTGAAAATATCCATGATTATCGGTGTGCGTGCGTGCGTGCGTGCGTGCGTTCACTGAGGGCAGAGGACAGTTACTCACGACGGAGAAGGGTCTTTGACCGGCTCACTGTAAACAGAAAAAACACACTCAGCTACAGATTAACTCTTTTTCAACCACAGTTTTTACATTATATAGAATTTTGATATGCAGATATATATACTAAACATTTTTCTACACAATTCTCTCAGAAGTACGAAAGAAATAACAGCACGAAACAAATAGCAATGATTTTATTAGTATAAGCACATTTGACTACAAACAACATGGTTAAACAGTGTAACATAGTTAATTTGTGGTGAACATGTTTTAATATAATGGATAATTTTCGGGACACAAAACGAAATAGGGTACTTACATTTGTCGCATGTTAGGTCCCCAAACCGTCCTCTTGCTGCTCATTTGACAAGAAAAGCACATGATAAAAATCAATAAGCATATATGTTTTTTACGCATTGCAAGTTATTAATGCACTGTTAAACGCACTGTCTTTGAGGGGAAGCCTTTCCATCGCAGATTTGAGAGAGCAGGGTCGCCCATAACAGCAGCTGAAGGAGCATCGTCCTGCTGAAGTAACCGCCACTCGATATGCCAGAATCAACTAGAAAACAAACAGCTTAAATATCGACATATCCCCAAATCCCTCCTATTAACTGGAAGCGGCATCACCTCGAAACTTTGCAAAGCAATTGGGCAATGTTTGCTGTGCATTCCGGGCAAAACCAACTGTTTGCCTTGACAACACACACAGGCTTCCAGCATTAGAAACTTATCTTGCTAAAAGTGTTGTAAACAAAATTATATATAATGTGGACAGTCTTAATTTTCTTTGGACATTTTACCCGTGTGGGTTGCATCCTCCGCAATCCCGGGAAGGAGTGTTTGTTGTCGTTGTTGCACTTTGTTTTGTAGTGTTTACTTAACACTTACAGTGTACTTACTACTTAGCAAATATAAGATCATTATTCAAATTTATGTCAGGGTAGGTTAAAGGGACAATGTGTAAATATGTTCCATTAAAATGTCCAAAAACGAATATTTTGCTGATGTATTTATTTACATTATCCTAAAGGTTTTGGAAAACGTTCAAATCCATTCATTCATTTTCTTTTCGGCTTAGTCCCTTTAGTAATCTGGGGTCGCCACAGCGGAATGAACCGCCAACTTATCCAGCACATGTTTTACGTAGCGGATGCCCTTCCAGCTGCAACCCATCACTGGGAAACATCCATACACACTCATTCACACTCATACACTATGGACAATTTAGCTTTCCCAATTCACCTGTACCGCATGTCTTTGGAATTGTGGGGGAAACTGGAGCACCCGGAGGAAACCCACGCCAACACGGGGAGAACATGCAAACTCCACACAGAAATGCCAACTGACCCAGTCGGGGATCGAACCAGCGACCTTCTTGCTGTGAGGCGATTGTGCTGCCCACTGTGCCACCGTGCTGCCCCGTTCAAATCCAGAGAAATAAAAATTTTAACTAGTGATATGGTCCATGTCTCCATGCTAATAGCGTCATGACCTCTTAATTTCCAGTTAGATTTCAAAGAAACCAGGCATACAACAACGACGTTTTAATATGCTGTGTTTATTAAACTGCACAGAGCAGCATTATAACAAAGTGTAAAATGTGTTTAGTCCGATTAAACAGCGCTGCTCATGAGTGGAAGAACAGGAAGCAGTGGACTGAGGCATAATTAAAGCTCCGCTGAACATCCATGAACATGATTTCTGCAGGAGTCCTGTAGGATGTAACGAAGATGACAACTCCCATGATGCTACACTCAGTCACTGCCTCACCAAACTATCCCTTTGTTTGTTGTGAATTTGCACCCTCTAGTGGTGAACATTATACTAATCTTTTAAAAAGATAGTATTTAATTAATACCCAGTTTAATGGTAATGACAATGACCTTTAATTATTTATATCCTTTTTTTTGGAGTCATAAAGTGCAACAGTTTGGAAATTGGTTTTGAAAAACTATCTATTAATTTGTAAAAACAGTGATGTCCTGTGTATGCATATTACGTGTTTACCTGCGTTAAATTTGTGTAGACATGATCGAAAGTCTGACTTTAGTATTAAGTACTTAAAGCTAAAATACAGCAGTTTTATTGGTTTACTTTCTGTCAAATTTTTACTAATCCATGTGAACGGACAATTTCTTAAGATCATTCTCTGTTTGCAAACTTTTCAGTTAAACTGTTGTATTCACTATTTGCCACGTCACCTACTGACAGTTTGAAAGAAAAGTTCCTGAGCATGTTAAAGTTAATATTTTATCAACCACTCCAAGATCTAACCGCAGTTAAGATGGTGTATCTACTACAAATTTTATTCACAATACAATCTGTATCTCATCTAGCATACTGTAGTACCTACTGGTACAGTTGAGAGTACATAATCTTAGCCATTTAATTTATCTGAGTATAACTCTATCGCCCCCTTGTGCCATGGAGTTTGTTACGACATCTGTAAAAAGCAATGCAACAAACTAAAGTCCCATTCAGACTATGCACATTTTGTTGTCAGTTATGACAGTCACTGTGTCAGATTATGCAATTTTTTTAAACAAAGCAGTACACAGCCGGTTACCTTAAAAGATATGTTCATATAAAATTTCCCACACTGCATTTTGAATGAGAACATAATGAGTGACTTGTTAGGCTGCTGAAAGCTATTGATTGGCAACATTTATCTTTTTTTCTGTCATGGTAGTCCACGCGTGTCACTCCACAAAGCTTTCTTTCAACTCGTGGACGACAAGTGTAATGCTCGAATTTCTGCGATGATGTCTCGAAACATCGCAGACAGGGCATCTGTTGTCATGAACTATCACACACTACACAAGAAGAAACAATTGAACATTGCATCCTTATGCTCATCTGCTCATCAACCTACGTCAAGCAAATTGTTGTGAAAAAAATTTAATGAGAATAATCAGAATTTTTATAAAAGTGACATTTTTCATCATTGAAGATTTTATTTTTTAGTAAACAACGACTAATTGTTGACCATATGATGAACTGTTACATGTAGCAATCAGAGTTTTGCTATAATTTCACTTTGTGGTCTACATCAGACCTCACTGCCCGAGTCAGAGTCACTGTAATCTGCAACCAGAGACTTTCCAGCAGCACACGAGTCAACGCTGTTTTCCTCCTCTGAAGAAGAGCTTGCTTTACCAGCATCTGTAATGCAGCCATTAATGTCTGTGTTCATGCTCACATTGTTGTTATTAATAAGAGATGGTGAGTCCGTGGCATCTGTGTCCTTAGCTGCTGGATGAGTGTCAACTGGCAAAATAGTGGTCATAGTGTTGTTGGTTTCAGCCTTGCTGCTTTCGGATTTCCTACGCACCAGGATCTGTGAAGTGGGTGTGGAAGAACTCAGTGCTTTAGCCACCGCTGCACCTCGACCCTGCTGGCCTAACTTTTGCAAGAGGCTCCCAGCGGCACCCCCTGCTGCTGATGACAGGCTATTGAACCAGGAACGAGACGATATTTCTTGCCTTTTCCACTGCTTTTTGTCTTCATATGCTTGAAGAAAGAAAGATATTTCAAAAGCCCATTACAAATCCACAAAAACGCAGAAAATAGTTGAAAAAATGTATTGAAAAATAATTAAAATGACAATATTAAGAATATAAAATTGTAATAATAATGATGTTTTATTATGTTTACTTTTATGTAACTATTTAAATTTTCAAATTCTTTGATTTTTGACTTGAAAAGAATGCAGAATAATTCTTTAAAGGGTTAGTTCACGCAAAAATTTTAATTCTGTTATTAATTACTCACACTCATGTCATTCCAATCCCCTTCGTTCTTCGTTCATCTTTTGAAGTCAAATTAAGATACTTTAGATGAAATCCGAGAGCTCTCTCATTCTCTATAGACAGCAAGGGTCCAAGACATTCAAAGTCCAGAAAAGGAATTAAAAGCATTGTCAAATTATTCTAAGTGACTTCAGTTGTTAAACTGTAATCACACGAAGCTCCAAGGACCCTTTTGTGCACCAAAAAACAAAACAAGGAATATTTCGACAATGTTTATGGTTCCTTTTCTGGACTTTGAATGTCTCGGGACCACTGCCAAATATGGAGGGTTAGAAAGCTTTTAGATTTCATCTAAAATGTCTTCATTTATGTTTCGGAAATAAACAAAGCTCTCAGGTGATTAGACGAAAATGATAGGGAGTAAGTAATAACTGGGATTTCATTTTGGACTCACAGTCTGGACTCTGGAAGGTCAGCAGTGATGCTAACTTTTTATCTTCTTCTCTTTCCGGTACTAAAGGGATGGACAGACCAGTCCTCAATCGCACTGCGTTGTCTTTCTCCTCCTCCTCTGCGATCACCTTCTTCTCAGTCTGAATTTTTAAACCACAAATAGATTAAAAAAAAGCAACTCTTTCATGAGATATGCAAGTCTGATGGTGTGGGCAACACGTAACTCACCCTAAACTTCCTGCGGAGGGCGCTGTTGAGCTGAAAGTCATCTTTCCATCCAGACTGGTGCTCTTGAAGCTCATTGAGAGATGGGATGGCGGCTCGCAGCTTTTCTTTATCCTTTCCTCCGTGGTCTAATTTATACATGGCGTCCGTCTCCAGCTTCTCTTTCTCATTGCGCTCTGTAAAGGAAAACAACGCACCATGCCGTAATTAATTTTTTTAATGTCATACTATTTTTTTTGCTTACTTTTTTGTTAAACATAATTAAACGTAACTGCAATTAATGACTGCAATATGTTTTTCTGACTGCAATATGATTTTATATATATAGATAGATAGATAGATAGATAGATAGATAGATAGATAGATAGATAGATAGATAGATAGATAGATAGATAGACAGACAGATAGATAGATAGATAGATAGATAGATCTAGGCTTTTATATGCTGTGCTTTAAAATTTCTGACAGTTGAGACATGATGAAAAAAGTCCTTATTATTTAATAATAATATAATTAACCACGAGTGTCCCACCAGTAGTGAGTATCTGTTCGTTCTCAGCCATGTCCCATCTTTCCTCCTTCCTCTGGGCTCCGCTCACTATGACATAATCACAGGTGGCCGGGTCTGTCTGCATCTCTATGTAATTCACACACAGATGGCACTTCATCCTGAACCTGAGGGGGAAGATAAGCAGCTTTAAGGTATATGAACTTCATCAAGTAAGTTAAATACAAAAATATATAATAATAATAATAAATAATAATAATAAACAATATGTCACCTGTATATTGGAGTAGTGTAATAATTTCCCACTTTCTTCTTTTCAGCATTGTATCGAACCCCTTTAATGACGAAAACAAATTAGACATCCTGACATGCATAATGGCTATAGACGCTAAATATGAACAACAAATGTTCCGTTGTCAAACTATATAATGCAGAAATAGTATAAATAGTACAGTAAATCCTACCCATGCCGATATGATTCTTACAGCCATCGCACCAAATATTATAGGGCATCTCAAATCTGAAAACACAAAAATGTATATGAGTATATTATACAAAATCATTATTTATAGAATTGATAACAGTGTAAATGTGTGTTACCGGATGATGAGGATGCCCTGAGAAAGTTTCCTGGCCCTCTCTCGCAGCGGGTGCGTTTTATAATAGCCGTTGATGGAGCCATGCTGTTATAAGAGAATAAATAAAATATCTCAGCAAGACATTTCGATAAAAAGACTGGTTATACAAGAGAGTATTAAAAATTTAAATTATAGTATTTCTCATTCTCACCTTGGCTGGATCAAAATCCGGAGGGTACCACTTGTTTACTCCTTTACGTTCACCCTAAACGGGAGAATGGGATAGCATTATTACAAGATTTTTTTTTATTTTTAACAAAAACAAAATCAATACATGTAATTATAATTAACTAAAAATAAAAAATGTAAACAAAAAAAAGTTCTTTCTCTAAAAAAAAATTGTTCAGTAAGTGTTCACAAATTGTTCACAAAAAGCAAGTTACATTTTCTTACATAAATGTGACTATGACAAAGCTTTTTAAGTAATAATAAAATGATATACGTTTACACATCGTATTTAACATGGACACTGAAAATGTTTTATGCATTTTGGGCTTAAATTAACAAAGCAATGTTGTTTTTGGGCCTTAAATCATTTAAAAACAGGTGTCAACATGCAAGTTTTGAAAAAGATACAGATAATAATCTACAACTCTTTTTTATGATTAATTATTATAATAATTATATATAATAATTTAACTAAAATATGACTTTTTGTATATAAACATGAATCTTTGACAACAAAAACAATAATGGTGTAAATGTGAATGGCACATAATGTTTTTTTTACAAAGTGTCACAACACTGCACTTTTAGTTGATTTTTGCCATTTCTGTGAGCAACAATCATTTTCAAACCACTGTCATCTGTACATGTAACTTTCCGAATATGCAAAGGAAAGACTTTCTGTTTTTAAACCACAATTAGTTTTATTGTTGTCATGTAAAACACAACGAAACTAGAACTAGAACACCAGTCTAACTAGAATGGAAAAAACGAAAGCAAAGCACATTTTATTTATCTAAAAAAGTGAAACCTGAATATACAAAAACACAATCTAACTTAACATATTAATATTCTGAATGAAGTATATCTAAAAAGTAGGGTTCATACCATCTTGCTTGTTGAAGATCAGCTCCAGATGATCTTATTATCAATCAGAACACTGCAGGATGAGAAAGGGGAAAATATATGATTATTACCCATCATATTACCCATCTGATTATTATTTATACCATAGGATGTGTCAGATCAGATTCTTATGAAGCATATATATCCTTAATTATAACAATAAATCTTACGGTGTTATGAATATTGTACTGAGCCACAGTATTATGTATAACAACGTAACTTTGTAATACCACCATCGTACCACAATACGACCACATAAATCCTTTTAAATGCGTTATAACAGCAATTAAAGGCAAATCTTATGTCATTAGGATTATATAACGTTACGTTTAAGATTATATGATCTGCTGATATACGATACGTGCCCAAAATAAACTAACCCAGTCAAGTAGCATTAAAGCAACAACCACTGCGCATAATTTGTGGCGTTTAAACAACTAATAAACACAGTAAAAGATGAGAATTATAAAATAAAACAAAAGAAATAGATGAATTAAGATACTAACCAAACAACCATCTGGGTAAACAGCTTCTCGGTTTCCTCGACGTCTCACGTCACGCTGTTTGAGTGCGTCACAGCGCTATCTGCTGAGCGGAGGACAAACGGCGACGCTTCAGAAATGCGCCTGATGGGAAACTTTAGGTCAGTTTATCCATCTCTGACAATTTCTGAAACGTAAAGAATGTTTTAAAATGCAGTATTTGAAGGATGGGGAAACCCTCTGCTATGGAAAACTCCGTTGTCAGTCAGTCGTGAGGCGTAAATTTCGTCGTGTCATCTACTGGCTCACATTCACTCGGAATAACCGTGCCATGTTTGGCAGTTGGGATTTCTCTTGCAGGTGGGTATTTTCCCGCTCTGGAGTTTGTCTTCTGTGAATGTGAATGCAGGTGGGTACAAAAACTTGGACAAGCGAGGGTTTTTCCAATCCAGGTATGGAAATATGCACAAGCTGGTTATTAACTGCAAAAAAATGTATTTGTGCTTAAGGATTTTGTATTTGGGGGCAAACAGGGGGGAAAGTCTGGTTGATTTCATTAATTCATTTCATAAATTAAAAAAAAAAACATATAGGCCATACACGATAATAAATTACTGTTTTTAATTTTACAATTATAATTTATAACATACATTTTTTTTAACAATTATGACCAAAAAAAAGAAAAAGAGACATACATGACAATAGATTAATGTTTTTAATTTTAACAATTATAATTTACACATACACATATGATACATCCCACCTCTCCCGGAAGTCTCCTGCATTCATTGTGGCTCCCTGATGCTCGCGACTTAGATATAATATCCCAGAAATCATGTATTTATCTTTTTTTATGATAGTGAAATATATTTGTACTGTAGTACTGTACACTGGTCCATATTTTATTTAAAATTGTACATTTGAAAAACATTAAATCGCTTAACGGTGTCACCTCACAGCAAGAAGGTCGCTGGTTCGAGTCCCGGCTGGGCCAGTTGGCATTTCTGTGTGAAATTTGATGTGAGTTTGCATGTTCTGAGTTTGCAAAGGTAACAAACATACAGTTTAAATACATTATTGGTAAATAAGTATACTCAATATCCTTCGGCTTAGTACTTTTATCAGGGGTCGCCACAGCATAATGAACCGTTAATTACTCTGATATATGTTTTATGTGGTGGATGCCCTTCACTGCAAAACACCCATACACTCTCATTCACACACACACTCAGACAAGTTAAAAATCTGGCAGAAAATTTGCACCTAAAATGTCACTAAAATGCAGTATTTAAACCTCATGAGTCATAGTTAAATGCAAAATAAAGGGAATAACTGCAAAAAGGTCCACTTTTTGAGAAAAAGAAACACTCCTTTCTCAAGACTACAGACCTGTAATGGTTTTTATATTATAACTCTTGCTAAAATGCAATTATATGATTATATTAAGTTGGTATGATATCATTGTCACCCTTGTAGCCCATGAGTGATAGTGAATGCAGCCATAAACAAAAAGGTAAGCTCTGGTCCAGTGTGATGGAGGCACGTGTGAGTGGATGAGAAGTGATTGAGCTTCAGTCAGATTTACAGCATAAACAGCCCTTGCCTGGCGAGTTTGAGATTCCCCACTAATTCCCACAAAATGCTTCCCAACACTGGAACGCTGCTCCTGCATTCCTGCCCGGAGCAGACGAGCCCTATATGGACCGGACGGGAGACCGAATGCTATAAAATTACAGTATTAGGTCATCCATACCTTAAAACATCCCTGAGAAATGACCCCGATTCAACACACTTTTCACCTGACCTGACTGTGCAAACAATACACGTACTTTATATTGTTTGTTAAAATTACATGTAATTCTACTTTAGAACAATGTAAACCTTTTAACATGCTTCTATTGTTTGTTTTTTAATGTAAACCATAAAAATATTTCAGGACAACTGTATGACAGATTTCCATCAAATTGAGTACTTGTCGTTTTTATTAATTCATTTATTCATTCATTTTCCTTCGGCTTAGTCCCTTATTTATCAGGGGTCGCCACAGTGGAATGAACCACCAACTATTCCAGCATATGTTTTACGCAGCGGATGCTCTTCCAGCTGCAACCCAGTACTGGGAAACACCCATACACTCTCACATTCACACTCATACACTACGGCCAATTAAGTTCATCCAATTTACCTATAGTGCATGTCTTTGGATTGTGAAGGAAACTGGAGCCAACATGGGGAGAACATGTTGACATAAGATCATTCAGCCTCGTAATTTCTACACAGTTCAGTTTGGTAAATAGCAAAACATCTACATTTGTTTTGGCATTAATTTGTTAGTTTGTTTCTAATTCACACTACGCAGCAGATATTTAAATACTTATGGTGCAAGTGACAGCTGCATTGTAGAAATTTAAACAGACTGATTGGATTGTGTAGAACGATCATGATTCATTATTAATATTTATTGTTTCGCTTCTATCTTCCCCTAAAAATTCTCTTATCAGAAAACCAAGTATGAGGAATGCTGAAGCTGTGTGCTTTTTCTGACTAGATCCACAAGTGCATGCATAGGTGAGCTCTTGTGATTTGTACCAGACAGACAAAGCTCTTTTCCCCCCTTTCTGTCTGATGGGCCGTGGGTCCACACCTCCTTTCCATGTCACTGTGTGTTTTACAGTGTGCGAGTAAGGCTGTTTTTCCACTCTGTGACTTTGATATGAGATTCCTGACTCAGACAGCCTCAGATTCCTAAGAAGTCTGTCAGGACATGCCAGAAGGGTTGCCGTATCCCCACACTGTACTAGGTATTGGTATGTTGGATAAAATATTATCTAACAAAAAAAAAAGAGGTTTGCATGAAAATAGTTTTAAACTCTCTGTATCCTCATATGAACCTCAGTGGTCCAACCAGAAACCATATTATTACAAGGTGGCCATGACTAAAAATGACATTCTGTATGCCAGCCCAATAGATGGCAATGTCAGTTTTTAAAGAAACACTACTGTGTGCACATGAGATTATGTAGTCAACTATAGAGTGTTTTCATGACTTGTCATAATCAGCTGGCCATTATAGAGAGCAGAATGTAAACAATGCCACTGAACTTGCTGCTGCTGAAATTGATCAATTATTGCCATGTTTTGGCCTTTATTAATTTTGGTCAAACTTGTAAAAAAACAACAACATTTAGAGTACTAAAGACTGGCAAAAGTTGTAACAAATCAAGCAGAATAGAGCCTATAAAAGTCATTTTGTCAAAATATTTCAGCTTTGCCTGGTTACTAAGTCATTCTCTATATGATTTAGCAGCTTCCGCATGTTTTTTCCATGGTTTAGTAGATTACCTTGCAATCCAGTGCTGTTGTTTACATCGAAGTATATCCATTATGGCCTTGCATATTGTGACATAAGTAAAAACACTCTATTGTTGTTTTGTTATGAATACACATGTATATAGACAAACCAAATAATATGCATGCATATCACGTCTACAAGTTTACATGCAGACAATAATTAACAGTTTTCTCAAAAGGCATGAAAACTCACTGAAAAAAACACAATCTTCTTGTGTGAAATATGTGGAATCAGTGGCAGTTCTAGCTTGAATGGTATACTTGGTGAACCAACCCATACAGTGCCCTCCACCACCCCCAAGCTTCTCCCGAAACATACGTTTGCATGTGGTTGCTTTTTGTGCAATTTTACATTTGTTTCAATTGCCTGATTCGCACCCACGTTCGATTGTGAACACAGTAAGTTGTGTCTGTAAGCTGTCTGAATGGGATGTCCGGGACTAACCAGGATTGTATCCAAAAAACATAAAACCACAGCTGCCCTACTCACTGCAGAATTAAACGTGCACCTCAACTCTCCTGTTTCCACCAAAACTGTTCGTCGGGAACTCCACAGGGTCAATAGACATGGCCGGGTTGCTATAGCCAAACCTTTGGTCACTCGTGTCAATGCCAAGCGTCAGTTTCAATGGGTCCAGCGATAATATTGGGCTGTGGACAATGTGAAACATGTATTGTTCTCTGATGAGTCCATCTTCACTGTATCTCCCACATCCGGGAGAGTTACAGGGTGGAGAAACCCCAAAAGAAGCATACCTCCCAGACTGTTTCATGCCCAGAGTGAAGCAAGAGGGTAAATCAGTGATGGTTTGAGTTGCAATATCATGGCATTCCCTAGGCCCAGTACTTGTGCTAGATGGGCACATCACTTCCAAGGACCACCAAACCATTCTGGAGGACCATGTGCACCCAACGATTAAAACATTACATCCTAAAGGTGGTGTGGTGTAACAGGATGATGCACCAATACACACAGCGAGACTGGTGACAGAGTGGTTTGATGAACATGAAAGTGAAGTTGAACATATCCCATGGTCTGCACAGTCATCAGATCCAAATATTATTGAGCCACTTTGGGGTGTTTTGGAGGAGCGAGTCAGAAAAAGTTTTTCTCCACCAGCATCACGTAGTGACCATTCCAATATTCTGCAAGAATTGCTCAAAATCCCTTTGGTCATTGTGCAGGACTTGTATCTGTCATTCCCAAGACAAATTGATGCTGTATTGGCTGCAAAAGGAGGCCCTACACCAATGGTCTCAAACTCAATTCCTGGAGGGCTGCAGCTCTGCATAGTTCAGCTCCAACCAACTCCAACTCACACCTGATTAATAGTCCATAGTAGTCTTGAACGAACACCTTGATTAGTAGAATCAGATCAGCTCTGTTTGATTAGGGTTGGAGCAAAACTGTGCAAAGCTGCCACCCTCCAGGAATCCAGTTTGAGACCTATGCCAGTTTTGTTCTTTAATAAGTGCCATGCAGATCCTTCTTACTTTCATATCCTCATTATTATCATCATCGTCTCAATTGTTCAGCTACATGCAAGAAATGAATCGTACATATCCCTGGGAGGACAAATGGGAGTAAGAAATGGACAATGAACTGAATCAAAAAGAAATCAGTCATATGTTTTATTTCACTGGCGAGACAGATAGCTATTTTATTCCAGATTTTATTCACTTTCTCGTGCACATCTGGGGACATAGACCCAAAGTCTCTGGTCTGGATGAAGACATCTAGTTTTAGCATGGTTGTAAGGAGCTTTAAGCCAACAGCATGGCAGAAGCACCAGTGGAAACTAACTATAATCTTCCTCATGATTGATGGGTTAAAAGGAGTTATAAATAAAGGCATGCTCAAGCTGAGAACAGACTGCTATGGAAGTTTCCCTGTAAAGCAGATTGTTTTATGGACCAGTGTCTATTTAAACCACCCAGCGATTGGCTGAAATCCTTTTCTATTGATCTTCTTTAAATACTGATGCATGTCAGACTGGAAAAAAAACATTTTAACTGTACACAATTCAAAAGTATTTCTCTTGAATTTTAGAGCATGTAAGTATAATGTCATGCAAGTATACAATGTAATGAAAGCTCATGTTTTGTAAAACCACCTTAGATAACGAACAAAATTTTGGTCTAAGATTAAGTCTGAAATTAAAGACAAAATCATCTAATAAACTGCAATACAATTTGTTTGTTAAAGTTCAGATAGCATCCTCAAAACATTAGAAGTCTGAGTGATGCACGATTAAATAAAAGACATGCTACTTAATTGATTAACACTATAGTTTAATTACCAGTTCTCACTATTATTAGTGGCTTATTGCCTGCCTATAATTAAGAGATTGGCTGTTATATTAGTATTTATAAAGTACATACTCCGCATAATTTGATTCTAAATCCCTAAAACCTACCCAATACCTAATTCTAACTACTGCCTTAATAACTATTATTTAAAATTTAAAATTAATTATTTAATAACTATCACTTAAAATGTATGAATGTTTATAATGCTGACTTTTCAAGCAATATATATTACTTATAATAACGTAATAGCTCTAAAAAACATTATTTGAAAATCTGTATTATTTCTTTAGATTACTAAAGTTTGTGAGTAAACATGTTGGGTTTGATATTTTGTTACCTAATGCCACGAAAGTCTCCAAATGCATTTTTGGGACCTAAACTCTCGAGATCACAGGATGGCTAAGCCCAGATATCACTAAAACCCATGCGTAATCACTTATTCTTCCAGCAGTGCAGGATTCATGTCTTCTTAGTTAAATAAGGAATGTAGATAGCAAGAAAAAAAAAATCATTTTATAAAATCCTCAAATTTATGTATCTGAAGACAGCCATTATTCTCGGAATTTTCTTTCAAATAACTTCTGTCATCTATTTAGTACTTTTTAATTATGGGCTTTTCTTACATCCTCCAAGCAATTTAACCCTTGCTCTTCCTCATTCATCATTATATAAATCGTGTGTAAAAGCATGGGCAATAAAAAAAAAAGGGCAATTCCATGTATTCGACCAACTCAAATCACAGCGATGACGACCCTCATCACTACATCAAGCAGCTTTAAGCAATCTACCCATTTTCCATACTCTCAGACTTGAAGAAATTCCAATGGCTTTCCAAAAATGACATCAAGTTGCCTTCAATCGTAGCCATGAGACCAGGTGAGAGACTGGGAGCGGAAGGGTTATTTCGCCTCGCTCTCGTCCTGGCCGCACCCCATCATCCCCTCCGCCCCATCAGCTCTAACCCGCTTAGATGGCTATAAAAGAGACGGTGACTCTGGCGCATCTCAGCATCACCTGCACTCTCATCCCGAAGAAGGAAAACCAGGCGAAAAAAGAAGAACCATGTGTTCGCTACTGAAGATCACCGTTCTGCTGTTATGTGTTAAGGCGGGAGAAGGACACTGGCTTAGGACGCTACTGGGTAAGCCTGGGGGTCATGACCTATGGGAAAGAGCACACCTCAATCTCTAGATTTAATAGAGGGTTTTTCTAAATTAGTATGAGGTGTTTATTTTGTTCTCCATAGAGGTAGATTCAGTAGGGTCCAATGCTGTTGATTGAATCCAATTGACTTACATTCGACGAAAATAACTTTCTTTTCAAATTGCTATCAATTTAAAAATTCTACAATTTTGGTAGAAAAATGTTTCATTTCACAAAAAAAAAAAAAACAAGATTACAAAAAGTATTTATTTCATACTCATTCTTTCTCAGACAAAGACCTCCATGATGAAGAAAGTAGAGGAGGTGATGGGGAGGAACAGGAAGGTTCGGGGAGGCAGTTGGAAAGGGTGATTCGGTCGCCCCGCAGTACTGAATCCCCATGTGCTCTGCACTCCATCCTGCTAAAAGTGCGAGACCTCGGACTGGGCTACGATTCTGATGAGACGGTGCTGTTCAAGTACTGTAGCGGGACCTGCCCTCGCCTTGCCACGAACCATGACCTCACACTCACTAACCTCCTACAGAGCGGGGTCCTTCAATACACCGGCCAATGGCACCATCAGCCTTGTTGTCGCCCCACACACCATGAAGACATAGCCTTTCTGGACAACCACCATCGCTGGCACAAAGTGGAGAAACTGGCTGCCGGTGGTTGTGTCTGTATGGGGTAAAGATGAGGATGGACAGCCAAAATCTTGTCATGTAGGTTTGGAGACTATACTACAAAGTTCCTTGAATTTAAATGAAAGGCTGTTAAAGGTACATTATTTCCGGAAGAATAATATGTACGTATGGAGATGTATCAAGTTGTATATGTTGCTTTCTCTGATGACATGGCTTATTTGGCTACAAAGGCATTTGAGAATGTCAAAGCATTCAGTTTTGGTTAATGACAACATAAATGGCGTGTTTGAGGGGCCAATTCTGAGTTTTGACTGATCCGATGAATTGTCCATCTGAACCAAAAACAAGATATTTATGTGTTTATAACTTATTTATTTATTTGAAATCCATTTCTACTGCCAAATAAATTATTGTTAAGCTTTATTTTGCTTTCTGTAAATATGTACAGTTCTGATAAAATATATAAATCTTTAAAGTTGTTGCGTTTGTGTGTTTTTTTGCTTGCTATGATCTACACAAAAGTTAAAACTCATTCTAAATGATATATATACATTTTATTGACTTTTATATAAACACAGATTTTATTTATAACACAAGCAAACTGATCAAAAATAATGATTTTAAATTGAGTCCTGCTCTTCGGTTTGGTGTTCAACACTTTACAGGTTTTTCACGACTCATTTTCAGCTGCATCCTCTGGCTCTGCTCCCCACACCTGGACACGTCCCTCCATAGAAGTTATTAGGCGGGGCTCCGTTGGATGGAAGGACAGCGATTGGACGACAGCTTTTCCAACAGGCAGCTTTAAAGTCAGGGAGCCCTAAAACCACAGATTACAGGTTAATATTTTTATTGCTCATACTCAATGTGACATTTTGTTACAAGGTGCATTCAAGCCATTTCATAATTACTAAGTACAAACTCCTAACTGGAAAACTAAGACCTTTCTGAGAGCTTGATTGAGTCCAAGTATTGATTCTGAGTTAAATTATGCAAAGTAGAAAGTTGCGCGTTGTCATCTCAAAATTATGGTAATTGTGACATGGCATGAACGCAGCTAAGTAAAGGCTCTGTTGATAAATATGACTTATTCTTCTCACCTCCACCAGATCCCAGTAGTAAACATGGCCATCTTCTGAACAGCTCAAAACATGCGTGTCTTTATCAGCCAGACAGCAGTCAAGCTTATAGCCTTTATTGACATGACCAGAGTACCTGGTCCAAAAACAAACACACATTATGAAATAAATGCTGAAGAGATACTTGTACAAAGGTACAGAAATAATACATTAATGCAGTGTATTATTTTACAGTTCCATTCACTTTTTTAGTATCTTCATTTTATTTTTAGTAGGACTCGACCTTCACCATACGCATTAAACGCATTAAAGAGATTGTGGCGAATTAATTTTTATTGCAATTATGTAGTTCGTTTGGTCTATCTTGTACATACTCTCCAAGCATCTCTCCTGTGCTTTTGTCCAGCAGGCGCACTGTAGAGTCCAAACTAGAGCTTAGTGTGCACTGACCATCCCTACTGAAACACACACAAGTGATTGGACCTGTGGGGAGCAAATACACACAAGACAGGTGTTTTAGACATCACAGTACAAAGCGCGTGTTGTAATTTTTTTTTGCGTGGGATAGAACTCACTTCCAATGAAATCCACTTGAAGCTGTCCCATTCTTAAGTCATAACGCCTCACTCTTCCATCCACAGACCTTTAGTAACCAAAAAAAAAAACTTCAAATTTCACACTTCAGATTATTTTTAAGGCACATCTACATATAATAATCATAATCATAATAATAATAATAATAATACAGCTTTAAAATGTATTTTAAACTATCTACCTATAACAACAATTTTGGAATCTTTATTTTCAGTGAAACCATCAGTGAAAACCTCATAATCCAGTGGGTCTTTATAAAGCCCAAGACATTAAAGTGACACATTATTATGATAAACATGATTTTATCAGGCACTCTTTACGCTCTTTATCCTTTATGCTTACATAATGTCCAACAAGATAAGCTAATTTGGTTCTGACCCAGTCAGAAGCTCATGTTCTGATACTTTTAGGCTGCTGATGCCATCCCGTGCGTCATCCAGAATCTGGATCGGCTCCATCCGCCTGGATCTTGTGTCCCAACAACGCACCGTCCCATCAATAGAGCCTAAAATTTAAAGAAATAACTGAGTCACAGTAATTTTGTGAAGATACTGTCGTTATTCCCATTAACTGTGATTAAAGCCATTTTGAAAAGCTTGACCAACCTGACAGCATTACAGTAGCCTCCTCGTTAAACTGCACACAGTTCACTTTCTAGGGAACAAGTAGTGTTGGAAAAGAAAGTCATTTGTAGTCACCAAATTACTATAAACTTACAATAATGTAGAGCTGTGGGGAAAAACATTCAATTTCAAAATGCATCACTTTTCTCTCTAGAAACGAGCTGGGTTCTGGGTTTGATATTTACATTTGACTTTTTCAAACACAAGTGTAGTAACGCACCATTGTATATTTCTCAACTTGGTAGGTAGATGTGTACACATGAAATAAGAATGTTGTGGCTTTTCCACGTAAAGTTGTTTGTGTTTGATTCCTGAAAAGCTTAAAAACCATGAAAAGCAAGTCTCAAAATTCTAACAAACCCGGCAGTATAGACTCAAGCAAAAAGTAAATTCACACACGCCTCACCTGATACGCACACGTAAATTAAAATGCATTAATGCGAGTCATAATATTTGATTTCACAAACATGTTTATGTTTGCACAAATCCTAAATTCACAAACTCAGGTAGAAAGCCATGCGTTTGTGGAAGTAAAAATGCATATACAACTTAAATAGAGTGCGTATAGGTCATGTGATAATGACAAATGGGGGATGTATTACATCCGAATTCCATTCATACTCACCTTCATACTATATAGAACTTACTTTTCTAACAGTCGTTTAGTAAATTCAAATGTAGTACATAATCAAATAGTAGGTGATTTTGGACGCAGCCACTGTTCTCTAGGCTAGTTTTTAACAGCAGATGGAGCACTTGTTAGTTTTGAACAACAGACTGTGCTCTAGGCTAGTTTTTAACAGCAGCTGCCGCTCTAGGCTAGTGTTAAACAGCAGACTGAGCTATAGGTTAGTTTTAAACAGCAGAGGCAGATGTTTTTTATATAATATTGAAGATAAATCTTTTGAAACAGTATTACACAGGCGTGCGTTGGCATGAGACCGCAGGCTGAGTGCCTTGGTGTCCCATCAGTGCTGATATACAGCCATATCGCACTGCTACGAGTCTGATATTGCGTTTATACAACAGTTTGACGGCATAATCTTGTACATAAAAAAGAAAATTAAACATGGAGAGTCTCAAAATCCTTAAGAGGAACTACTTTCTTCCGCCATTCATTCACATCTGCAGCTGATATTAGAACAGCAAGAACCGTTGATACTTCTCCAATGTCACTTTAAAGCTAGTATCTGAATGATTCTCTAGCGTACTGTCTAAAGTGATGACAAAACAGGTGATTTTGCTGACATTTTAAGATTATAAGGCAGAACAGTATGAAATACCATCAGTCTACAGAGATTTCCCAGTATTTCTCTGTTGCAATTGGGAGATAAGGAAAAACACTAAACACATGTGGGCATTTCTTCTTTCTTTCTGTTTACTGAACTAGTCTGCAGTAACGAAAACAGGAGACTCATTAGAAACAGACGGCCATCTCCGGTTTTAAGACTTTGTGAGATGGGACTCATCTTACTCAACACACTACAATACAATACAGCACTACAACATTCAAAAGAGAGAGATCAACTTAGAAAGTCACTTACCAGTTTTATAATGATTTGATAAGCTGTTTAAAATTACGCTGTATTTTTCCTCCTCTAAGGGCTTATTATGTGGTCTCAGTCGCCATCTTGTGGATAGACAACGTCGACCATCTTTGGTCTGCTCAAAGACAGGCTAATGGCCGCCAACGCGCTGTCTCTCAGAAATTATAAATATTTTAAAATAGGCACTATCCTTATAAATAAACTGCATAGATACAATCTAAACAACTACATACTTGACTAAAAAAGCCTCAAAAGTACATTATGTTGTCCAACAGCAGTAATATTTGTCAAACTCTAGAGAGTGTCCTCTGCTTGTTGTTGTATGTGGCCGGAGTAATACACAAGGGTGAAGAGGCTGGACGAGTGCTGTTACTGGCAGAATATCGCATGGCTATCAGCCAATCAGTTTCAATTTCAAGAACCAGACAGAATTGTTGTGTGTGTGTGTGTGTGTGTGTGTGTGTGTATATATATATATTGTAAATTTTTAATTCATGGATTCATCAATTCCCTGGCAGTAATAATCTTCCAAACAATAGCTAGCAAATATAAATAATAAACACAAAATAATAATTTGGCAGAAAATTAGTCTTACCCCAGCATGTCCGCGAAGTTTACGCGTCACCTGTCCGGACGCCACATCCCACAGAATGACAGTTTTATCAGAGCTGCAGGAGCACAGCTGACTGTTGTCGTAAGAACTGCAGACAGTAGGGCAAATTAACACTAAAATTGATAGGGATGATATTTCTGTTTCATGTACCACAAAAACGTACCCATCCGCATCAAGTACTTCATAACCGTGACCGGTGTAAGTCTTCAGCAGAGTCCCTCGACTAACACTCCACAGTTTCAGAGATTTATCACTGCCGCAGGTCAGCAGATAATTCCCATCGGCTGGAAGATATATATAGAAATAGAAATATATCTAAATGTATATTTTAAAGTTTCTCTGTCATAATGCAAACTGCAGTGTCACATGATACCTCGTGTACTTTTAGAGCTAATTTCAGTGTTGCCAATTTTGCAGTTTTCCAGCAGAATTGGGCTACATTTATCCTTTTGATGTGGGTTTTAGTCCGCGAGTTAAAGTTAATTTGTTCCAAATTTTTACCACCCACAAAAAAACTTTTTCTGTCATCATTTACCCACCCTTTGTTTCAATCTTTTATGTTTCTTTAATCCGTTGAACAAAATATGTGAACAAGATTTTTTAAGGAAGCTTGAAATCTGTAATTTACTTCCATAGTATTTCTTTTTCCTATTATGGAAAACCACTTGAGGGTGAGAAAATAGTGAGTAAATGTTCATTTTTTGGGTGAACTTTAAGGTAAGATTGTTGTTTCAAAGAAAAAGTCATGTACAATGCATGCAGTGATGTAAAATCTGTATTTTACAAATGGGCAATGGCATATTTTGAGTTTTGAGATTATTGGGCTAGTTTTGTAAAGTAGTTGTAGTTGAGTAAACCTGGCAACCCTTCACAGTTCAAAGGTATTTCAAAAGATGTTTTCATGTGAGATACACATCATTTATAATACAAATATTTAAATTTTTACCGTTTTTAGAGTATATAACTGTACAATAAAGCAAAATAATAATAACTTGAGACCGCAATAATGTGTATTATTAAGAAAGACAGCATTTTTGTTCTAAAATCCGGGATCCCACTCTAAAGTTCCCTGCCTTTTCCATAACTAAAATGCTGAATTTCCATGACCTATAATGAATATAAAAAACTGTTGTGTTCAGCAGTCAATTTTATGATTCTGCCAATCACTGAATTTAATTCAGAAATCAAGCAAATGGCGCAACATAGAAAAGAGGTTGCAAATTTTTTTATTGTTCAGATTTCTTACAGATTTTGGCCAGCCATGACAAATGTTTAATATATGTCCCAAAACATGGCAGACTCCCATCATCTGATCAAAATCTTTCTGCTTAACCTGCATTGTTTTATATAACACTTTCAGTGTTCCGTTTATAAAAATTATAGAGACGATGACTCTTGAGGTCAAACAAGTAATGATTAGAAGTAGTTTTGTACACACTAATTTTGTGTACATGTTCACAGCAAAACGACACAAGAAATCCCACAAATATTGCCAAAACATTCATTTGAACTGGCAATCATTTGAACAGAATATTTCCCTGCAAAATCTGAGGGACTGGTAGAGCACTGAGTAGGCATGGGATGATAA
>CAIGQW010053975.1:355502-372254 GCA_903798125.1 Danio choprae | reverse complement strand
CACACACACACACACACACACACACACACACACACACACAAACACACAGGCACTCACTCATCTGGACCCGTAACACACATTTCCTCTTCAAGTCAATAAAAACACAAAGAAATGTGATCATAGTGGCGTAATGAATCAGATTTTGACTAAGTGGGATTTGTCATCAGTTCATTCATAACAGAAACTCTCAAAAAGTCAAATTATATAATTCAAGCAGTAATAGTTCCAGTTCTGGCTTCTGATTGGCTGATATGGTGTCCATAACCCTATTTAACCTCCAGTCTTTCATATTTCTGTCTGTCTGTCCATCTATCTATCTATCTATCTATCTATCTGTCTGTCTGTCTGTCTGTCTGTCTGTCTGTCTGCATTCTAGCAAATATTTGAAGCCAAATTATATTCTTGAGAATGTTTTTGTGTGACATTTGATCGCAGTATGCGTGAAGGTCATAGATTAAGCTGCAGGATCCCAAACTCCAGTAATCCACAAATAAAGCTAACGACATTTGTTGCGCTAACGTGTGCAAGCATGCACAAACATACACACCCAGCCGTATATAGTGCATACACACCTAGGGCCCCCTGGCAAATATCAGTACGCGTGGCTCCGCCCACTATGAACTGAGGATTCTCTGACAGCTCCTGCAAACATTATGAAAGCAAATAAAACAACATCAGTGCAACACTTGTCTGTGTTTTTGTGTAAAATCCTCAGTCAAACATATTGCTCTTTGAAGATTCACTGGTCAACTGCTTGTATGAAATGAAACAATGAGGTTAATGTTGGTGTGTGTATAAAGAAACCGAATAAAGGAAAATTCATTTTTGCCAATCCATCAGAAAGTAATTCAACTGCACGTTGCTGAAGTTGGGTCTTTGTAATTGACACAGACTGTTGTTCCTTGTTCTTCAAGTGACACAAGAGTCTAGCTCATGTAATTTCTCAATCTTGACCCTTTCACTCAATTTCCTGGTCTGTCTTTACTCTCCCAATCAGTAAAACTGTCAAAAATTAATACACAAGCCTTCTGTCAGTAGTTAACATTAGACATTTCACCTTGGATCTCATATGCAAAATGAGAGTTTGAGTGTAGCTAATGTCATTTTTTGATCCTCTTAACTTACTGTCCTGTACTATCTTTACTACAACAATCGATTAAGGTGACAAATAGAGGCTAACAAAGCTATGTTTTAGTAGTTTTCATGTGGGAAACATAAGTTTGAGTCTAGATCAGGGGTCACAAATTTTGGTCCTGGATGGTTGGTGTCCCTGCAGAGTTTGGCTCCAACCTGCCAGAAAGTTTCAACTATACCTATTAAGACCTTGATTAGCTAGTTCAGGTGTATTTGATTAGGGTTGGAGCTAAACTCTGGACACTCTGCCTCCAGGAACAAGTTTGGTGACCTCTGGTCTAGATCACTAATAAATTAGGGTGTAAAACTGGGTTAAAAATTAAACACTAGACTTATACGTCACTGCACAGTCCTCATTAAAGCATTCAATATACTCACACTGACGAGAAGAAATAAAGTCATTATTAAGTGTGCACAAAAGTATTCAAAAGGCATATTGTCTGTTTTGAGGATGTTTTTTGGTATGAACTTTGCACAAGTCAGGAATCTTGCTGTCTATGAAGGATGAGGGAGCTCTCAGATTTCATCTAAAATATCTCATGTAATTTCTTTCTCTAATTCCTCCTACTTACTATACTGTCTTCGGTCCCCAATCAGTGTCCAAAAATAAATTAAAACATTTCTTTTAGTGCCTTTACATGTAGTTGCTAACATGTTTTTCCTATAAACCATACTATCCAACCCTGCTCCTGTTTAGCTCAAACTTGTCAGGAAATTTCTAGCATGCCTACAGTATCATAATCTTGATTAACTGGTTCAGGTGTGTTTAGTTACTGTTGGCACCTCTAGCAGGACGGCATTAACACCGTGGACACTTACAGTGGGCCTTATCCACCGTACACCGCGTGTTTTGGAGGAGTTTGGTGCGAGCTCCTTGAAGCCCAGTGACTGGGGCACTGCAGGAAAACAAGGGTCCTCAAACAGCCTGCCACTCTCCATACACTCCCTCCTTAGCTCCTCATAGTCCTGGTTCAGGAACTTGATGGCCATATCATTGGCTCCCATCCCTTCGACCTGCAGGCGCTCCTTGTAGATGCGCGTCGACACTCCTCCAATCGAAAACATACTGTAGCGCACAAGGACGTCAATCGAAGTTAGTCAATGCTTTAATCCAGAGCAAATACCATATTGTTCTAAACCTGTTTCCCAGAGTCTATATTTTCTTTAACATTTTGCGTTACATAGAACTGGAAAGAAATTAATTCAGGTTTGGAATGGCATGAAAGGGTTACAAAATATTAAATTACAGCTTTTTTTGTGGGAATCAAACCAGCAACCTTCTGATCACAAACCCAAAGATTTAAATGATACACCCAAATCCAAAAAGTGCCTAAGAATGCCTGCATATGGTAGCTGGAAATTGTATTGTTGGGGAAAAAACTGATATGTTTACTTTCACACCTTTTAAAGGTTTATAACCACTTGAGGGTGAGTATATTTTCTTGGGTGAAGTATCTCTTTAAAAGGACCCAAAAATGAATGAATGAATTTTTATCATCATTTACTTACCTTTCACTTGTTCTAAACCCGTTTGACTTTCTTTCATCTGTTGAACACACAAAAAAATATATTTTGACGAAAGCTAAAACATGTAACCACTGACTTCCATAGTAATCGTTTTCCTACAACTAGATTAATTGGTTACAGTTTAACAGATTTCTTCAAAATATCTTCTTAAGCGTTCAACAGATTAAAGAAACTCATAAAGGTTTAAACAATTTGAGGGTGACTAAATTTTCATTACTGGGTGAACTATCCCTTTAAGCTTGTCCTAAGCTGGTCCTGACCAGCACTTGACCCACAAAGAACCATCTTAAACCAGCTCATCAATACCAGTAAGACCCAGCTTAAACCAGCAGCCATGTGTCAAAACTGACCTTACCAACATATGCAGTTTTTTAACAGCGTGGTTACTAGAAGCTAGCACACAATTAGCATCAATCATTCAGCAGCATGTGACCAGTGTCTTGCCAGTTAGCGTAAAGTGCTGCTACTAAAAGGCTTATGATGGTTGCTTACAGCTGCCATTATTATTAGTGCTGTAGCATTCATGCAGCTTTAAGTCCAGCATGCTGAGAGAAATGCCCTCTACAACAGACACACAATTAGCGCCCTTTTAAGGGTGGAGAGAGGTTTACTAATGGCTGGCTAATTTCGTTGTCTTGTAATATGTTTAACCAGTGAGTTCTGCAGCTGCTTAAAAACACGACCAGGCCACCTCGACTTGTGGTGTGATTTAATGGAAAATGGAGGGCAGTTCTCTAAGGGTGGGCTAAAGGAAAGCACATATGTGATGATAACTATACTAGCCTTGGACGTTTAGTTCATTACTTTCTCTAAATGTAGCAACAGAAAGACAAGAAGGTGAATATACCTGAAGTTCCTCACAAGGCTTTAAGCTTTAGGAAAAAAAAAAAAAATAATGTTTTAAACATTGACAAATCTGTGGTGATTTGCAACCACACGACTCCATGTTTATACTGCAAAATGCATTAAACTTGAGTACAGAGATGCAAACAGATCAATATACCATTGTACTTCGATATACAGTAGTCAGCATTTAAAGTGAATCATTGCCTTTCATCAAAGTTGTCCTAAAACGATTGAACACCCATTCTTGTTTTAGGTAAATTTTGAAAAACTATGACTATTGTATATGTACTTTTCTGTTGTTTTTTTAACATGGCAATATTACTATTGTATATATCTGAAAATGATCATATTATCATGGTAGTTAGTATTTTATTTTTTTGTCCAAATATATGAGCACTAACCCAATCTATATGTTTAAGTATACTCTGAAAGGAGTCAATATTCTCCTTTACATATTTGGATATTCTCCAAATAACCTTACAGAAAACCATTAAGAGACTGCATCAAAATAAACGTTTAACTATGGATTTTTGTGCCTAGGTGCACTGAGGCAGATCACGTTGTATGTAAACACAGTATTGCCCACTGTTACTGATGTCAGATGACTAGTGATGTGAAATCAATAGGCCAGACTGAGCATCAGCACTCGTGTTTGTTTTAGACGATTAATGAACACACCCTCAAAAAACAACTGCACATATTCATTCAGCGTTACTTTATACATTTGTACATGAGTTATTTTTTTCGCTTCAATGACGACAAAATTAGATGTAAACATTAGGTTGTTATCATTTGAACAAGAATAAATAAACATACAATAAACGTAACCAACATGAGTGAAAATGTGTAGTAAATTCATCATTTTGTTTTCTAACATACAATAAAATGATGTAAACATGATGCACGCCCCAAATACCTGAATAATTTATGTGTAATATGCCTATAATTATTATGATTGAATCACAAACGCCATTTTCTGCAATGAAGTAAAGAAATTCAGATAACTAACGTTAGAAAAAAGAAAATAGTTTCGTCACTTGCTAGAAATATAGGGCAGAGGTTTCACACTTTGATACAGAATAGACGGATATGTCATACAAATAACCTGGAAAAGTTACGTTAACTTACCACTGTTTAGTTGTCGCTACAGTTATCAGCCCCGACGACGCGTTTTAAAATAACGGAAAAGAGAGAATGATGAACGGTTCAGTGCGGATGATACAGGACAATCAGGGTACCGCAGTGCACTGCCACGCCCATGAAGGAGGGGCTATCGAATGATTGACAGCTGAGGAGTCGAATGAAAAGCGTCTGTGCGCAGTGTGTCAAAGCCTTAAAGGGAACGGTAGTGCCTCTTTTGTAACTTCCAGTAATGCAAACAAAAACAAATTCGTACAGTTTTCAGAAACGTGTTTAATAATGTCATTTGGTGGAGAAGAATAAATCGTAAGAATGCACACACACTTTTTATTACACAGTGGTTAAGATTCTCCTGGTTCAACAATGCTTGCAGTTGTAAACAAAAATAGTGTGGCAATGACGACACTAAAAAAAACACATCATGCAGCATTTTAAAGTAAGACTGGTCGAAAGTGCAATAGAGAGTTTTAAAAATAAAAGTAAATTCATATCGTTGAAAATGTAACACATTTAACTCTGTCTTGAGCGCTGTGCTTTGGCGGTGAGTAGTCTTAAATCATGGTAAGGTTCAGCCACTAAAAAAAGACAAAGAAAATGTGTTAAAAAATATATTATTGAGTTGATTATGATTATTGTTATTATCTAAATGTTTAAAATGTAAAGGGCGTTAAATATGACAAACCTGATTAAAGTCCAGCTCAATGAAGCCACTTTTGTGTGGATCCATCCTTTTGAATGCCCCTGGAAATGAGACATAATGACAGTGATGTATAAACACTGGGCCACCATGTCCACTATAAGCAGGGTTGCCAGGTTCAAGACATTTTTCCAGCCCAATGACATCTGTACAATGATGTCCTGCCTAAAAGGAATTAAAAGTAGCTAATCTTTTTTTCCCCCCTTCTCCAATCAAACGTAATTGCTATATTCCCACAAAATTGAAGGTTTACCATATTTTTTCTTATATCTTTGTGATATACATATTTGTAGATGCAGTAAATATGTAAAGTACTGACTGACCCTTTCTTCTTCACCAAACACTTCTTTTTACAACACACAGTTTTACTCGCTCACTTGCATCGTTTTTTTAGGTTGCCAGGTATGTATTCCAGAAACAATATTCATTAAAGGTGCTGTATCTAAGATTTTAGCTCTTCTAAAGCATAAAAATACCTTTATATGTTTGCAGATATTTAAGAAACGTGCTAAGTGAACACACTTGTTTATCTGAAAAACATTGTTAAAGTCAGTTATTCTCCTTTGAAAATGTCCTTTCCATGCCGAAATGTCTGTCTTTGTTTTAGCCTCTATAACCCACCCACTGCCAGTTTATCTAATTATATGTCAGCACCCTATGTTGTAAAACACAGTATATTTTATGAAGGCTGCTTCAATGTATGCCTCAGAAATGAGACGCAGATAAATATTCACATTAGGTGGTTTTTAATTAGCAAATAATTGAAATATTATAAACGTAAACATTAGCTGAGCAGCTTACAACAACACGCAGCGCGACAAGATACCAGCGACAAGCAATTTGACTTCCTGCACCAGACGCAACACGACAAAAACATTTAAATACATCCTACAACCCTTTGCAACACTGACTATAGGTCAACAAACATTTTCTATGCTGATTTCAGTGCCAAATCCCAAATGTTTAGTCTAAAATAAACAGTGAAGAGACTTACTGAACATCATTTCCAGACGCATGAGGCAGGAAACAAAGTTGTCAAAGAGGAGAGTCATGTCTGTCTCAGCATAACGTGCAACCATCAGCTGAAATAGAGTGTTATTAAGACAGAAACCTGGGAGAGAAAAGAAAACAGATCAATATTAAAATATGCCACCAAATTGAAATTTTACATGTATTAATTTCGACGTGACTCACCGGCCTCTTTCAGTGCCAAACGCAGCTCTGGAGTGCTTATGGTTCCTGAGCTATCCAAGTCATTATGCTTGTAAATTTCCTTGGGTGAATAAAATAGTATGTCACACAAACTGTAAAATATAAAATAATGCTGTTTATGTTAAACACTTCAGCTGATCTCTTACAAGGTATCTCTGCACTTTCTTCCACAGAGTAGCAAACTCTCCCAGCCCCAGTTTTCCATTCCCACTGTCCTGAGGTCAGTTAAGGGAAGCTGACAATGCAACAACACATCAAATTCTTACAATTCCTGACTCAAGTGCTCATGTCAAGTTAATGCAAACACAATAAATTCGGCTGCAGCTGGAAGGATACGTCCATGAGGTTCACCATGACACGACACGTATCCAAAGTGAAGGCGCTCGACTTTATGTCAGTGCCTGTTGAACAACACATAAAATAGTTCCTTAGACGGATCCATCAGATCTTGAGTGAGAACTAAATGATGCAGAAGAACTTACGTTTCACTATGATTTTGTTTAAGATGGTCATAAGCTCCAGGGGTGAGATTTCCATGTCCTAGAGAGAGAGGTACAGTATGCTTTGGTTGATCTGCCTTTCATAAAATAAACATTTGTACTGCGGAATAAGGGGTCTTCACTTACAGGTCCGGCAAGTTTTACGAACATCCCCCTGAACTTCGAATCAACTTGATTATCTGTGACAGTCTCCTGAAAACAAGAGGAGATACGGTACAAAGGAATGATCCTGGTTCAAAACGGTTTATCGACTTCATTCATCATTCATTTTCTTTTCAGCTTAGGGGGTCGCCACAGCGGAATGAACCGCCAACTTATCCAGCATATGTTTTACGCAGCGGATGCCCTTCCAGCTGCAACCCATCACTGGGAAACACCCATACACTCTCATTCACACACATACTGTACGGACAATTTAGCTTACTCAATTCAACTATAGCGCATGTCTTTGGACTTGAGGGGGAAACCGGAGCTCCTGGAGGAAACCCACGCGAACACGGGAAGAACATGCAAACTCCACACAGAAATGCCAACTGTCCCAGCCGAGGCTCAAACCAGCAACCTCCTTAGTTTATCAATTTATTTGTGGTAAAATTTTGATTACTACCTAAGATATATTATTGTTATTATTATTGCTGCTGTTGTATGATAAGAGGTAATGTTTTATGATGTATTGCGATTTTACACATTAACATGATTTATTCGGAATTATTCCATGGTCTGTTAAAATTCTTAATTCTGATTGGCTGGAAGCTGTGCAATATCAGTGTTTAATGCACAGGTAAGCTTTGAACACAGTTCGGAATAAATATGCAACCCTCAAACATTAGAAATAACCATGGCAACTCCGTGTGCCGGAGTCTCCCTTTCTTCCTCAGTGTAATCTCAATGATTGCTTCCTTAAGGAGCCAATGGGGATTAACCAACATCCCAATATGCTAAAAAAATATTGCGAAGAGTTAGCTAACACATGTTACTATGAGCTATTAGATATGTCCACGTCATTAACACACATGCACATTATGTCTCTCTTGAGTGCTGCAAAGAGCAATACAAGCTTTATCTTCTCTATACCTTGGCAAATGACCATGGAGTAAGCAGAATAATCAACGGTTTGCCATTCGTTAAGGATTTTAAATGCATTCCTGATTAATGGCAGGCAGTTGTGCCTCTGTGTCATCCATTTATAATCCTTTAATGCACAGTAATTACTTGATTATATGTTATATTTTCAGACCCCTGATAAATCAAGGACTAAGCCAAAGCAAAATGAATGAATGCAACACTCAAATTTGTTGTTGTTGTTGTTGAATACATAACTTTGGATGGTAACATTGCTAGTGTAACGCAGTTGTCTTTTAACAGCTTTTAAGTCTAGTAAGATACTTACATCAGGTAATTCAGCATCCACAGGGTCATCGCAATGTCTAGTAAGAAACATTAAATCATCCAGTCAAATAAATGTAATTACAATTTAAAATATGGCATATAGTCAGGAACACAAATGTGGTACGTTACTGTGTTTCGGTTTGGCTTTCAGAGAAGACACGCAAGCAGAAGTCTCCATCCATGTTGGGTTCGAATGTGGATGGTACGATGAGGTACTCTCCAGGAGGCAGATGGAAGCGCGTGCAGACCTCCCTCAGGTTAATGAAAGTCTCAGAGCGAGCTTTCTGTCCGTGTGTCAGGAAGAAGTTCTTATCCAAGTGCACTTCCCGCTGACCATGAAACTGATGGAGACAACTGTCAGACAGCTAGCCAGAAACACTCTGAACATATATTATCCACCTTTGGGGAACTTCAATTTAAAAAAATGAGACAAATCACTTCAAATAGTAAGGTCGTGATACAATCCATGTGAGATTTAAGTTTGCCTTTGTGCTTTACTTTTATTTGTCATGAAAATAATGTTGCAGTTAATATTTTTAAGTGTTGTGTGTAAGTTATTGACTCTTTTAAAGCACAAAATACCACAGTATGGTTTAACATGCTAAGTGAAGATACTTGTTTTTCTGAAAAACAATGCTAAAGTCAGTTTTTGTTCTTTGAAATTGTGTTTTTCATGTGTCGGATTCTCTGTCTTTGATTTGGTCTCTATAACCCATCCATTGCCAGTTCACCCAGTTCATATATATATATATATATAAAGGTGAACAGTTAGTTGAAAAAGTTCTTAGTAGTTTAGTCTTACCTGCTGGGGGAGCTGTGGGTGTAAACAGAAAAAAACCCATTAGATTTTATGTTATTTTAATGTAATTTGGGAATTCTTAAGAAGAAATTATGTTAATTTCTTCATTGTCATTCTCCATAAGATGTCTCCACCCACCTCATAAATAGCAAAGCCGATAGTGTTCATATCCTCTCCCATTTTCCTCAGGCGCCGACGGTTCTTCTGAATCAGACCCACCACAAAACTGCAGCCCTTCTCCTTATCTTCTAAATTTTCTTCATCCAGTTTCACCACAAATTGTGGATTCATCCAGAATGTGTCTGTCGAGCAATAAATGAAGCTGTCAGCAATATTTTTAC
The DNA here is from genome assembly GCA_903798125.1 of Danio choprae. Classification (NCBI taxonomy): domain Eukaryota; kingdom Metazoa; phylum Chordata; class Actinopteri; order Cypriniformes; family Danionidae; genus Danio; species Danio choprae. The sequence continues at coordinate 362,669 of CAIGQW010053975.1, read as the reverse complement.
ATTTACATTCAATCATTTAGAAGACGATTTTGTCCAAAGTGACTTACAATTGAGGAGCGACTCAACAACAAGAGACAATACATACAAGAAGTGTTAATTATACAAAGGAACTGCTTGTGCCAAGAGAATATAGTGCTAGAGTAAAGAGGGTTTTTTTTTTTGAAAGAGAGAGAGAGAAGAGTGTTTCTACAGGTGGTTTGTCAAGCCCACTCACCTGTGTGAGGCAAACTCAGAATTAATATTTTCGGGTTGGCATGGGTGTGGTGGTGGGGGAGAGAAGAGAGGGTCTTGGTTTTATTTACAGGGATTCAGGTGATCTTGGAAAAGATGGGTTTGTAGTCTGAATGCTACCAGTGAATCTGCAGTCCGTGTGGGAATGGGAAGATCATTCCACCAGTGTGGATTTTTATATTACAAACCAAAATCTGTCCACATGTACAATACAAGTTCAGAAAAATTATTCTGGGGCCATATTCACGAAACATTTTAGGGCTAGAAGTGGCTCCTTACTCATTGATTTTATGCCAACATTTTTATTTATTTATATTTTCCTTTTATTTTGAAAGGACAGTAAGTAGACAGGAAGGAAAGTTGGAGAGAAAACTGGGGGACAGGATCAGAAAAGGTCAGCAGGTCGAGGTTGAACTCGGGACACCAGAACAACTGCAGTTGGGCTACATGTCAGCGCATTACCCATGAGGCTATCGGCATGGCAGCAACATTTTTATTTTTAAACCTTACTTTTAAAGGTTTATTTATTGTTCCTTTATTTTAAAGAAACATTGCGATATACAACGTTCCTATGAATAAATCTCCCTTATCAGCTAATCAATGTGTGCATAGTTAATAAGCTGACATCATCCATAGCAACAATGTTAACTCCACCCATACTCTTATCTCACGTTTGTCTCAGCAGTTTTGTGAAAAAGTTTTGAGAGAAAACTCTATTTAGGAGAACTCTTAATAGTAAGTTAAATGTTTTGTAAAGTTTTGCTCCTGATACACAAATCTTGGCAGAGTGTTTATGGCTCACATGCGTTGTTTCTGCAGCCCCCAGCGGTGGAGCCTCTTCTCCATGTGCCGTCGTGGTTTGTCACGGCCCAATGTTTTACCGACTCATCTGTGATGGCGTCTGGCGTCAGAGTGCAGATCTCTATACGAGAGTAATTGGTGAGGAATTCGGAGAATGCCATCCTGTACAAACGGAAAAACATACATAGAATGTAAACTGCATAGAAGCATTAGCATCTAGATTGCAATTGTAAATAAGCATCAGTATTAAATATGGATAACAAGTCTGTAAGCGCACCAGAATTCACCATCCTCAGCGCTGGCGTCCGGACGCTCTGAAGCCGAAACACTGTTCCATTCAGACGAACTATAGGGAAAATGGAAAAAGCTTTTTTCAGATAACCATCAGTCCAGTGTTTGAACGGTGATGCTATCATCTCCACGTAAGGCTAGAGAAGTCCATTAAAACTATAAATTCTATCAAACTAAGTCTAATACATTCAATGTTGCAATCATGCAAGTCTCTCACTGGCCCTTAAAATTAGGTTTTTATGCACTTTATGCTCTAAATATTGTGTTATTGTTTGTCAACCTGGAGTTGAGGCTGTTGGGTAATTTATTTATTTTTGATGTGCTCTCCGGTGTCATGCCAAGGAATGTTAAGACTACTATGACGCCCACAAAACAAGTCCAACCACAACTTTTATATAAACTTTTCCCCACAAACAATGACTACCGCTTTCCAACATTCTTCAAAATATTTTCTTTTGTAAAACCACAATTTCACTCTTAGGTGAACCGTCCCTTTGATATCTACAGCAGCCTTGCCTATTTCTGAATAAACCAAACAATTGTGACTCACTTTATGTTATTTTAATTCACAAACACCTTTTATACCAACCCAAAATTAATGGTGGCTCGTCCGGGATATTTACGTCAAATTTAAAAGTATTTTAAGAACCTTGCATATTTCTGAATAACATTTTTTGTAATTTCAGCAACATTTAGCTAGTCTTGTAAGTACAGGGTTCCCACTCTTGGCCAAATGTAAAAATCCCTGACTTTCACTGACTAAAAAGCTACATTTCCATGCCCTCTAATGAATGTAAATCAAGGTTTTGTTGTTTGCATAATATATTAAATGTTCAAGCTTGAATGTTATTTTTCAATAATTTAATATTCAATTTATTAAATTTAATATTTTCATTCATGCATTCATTCATTTTCTTTTCGGCTTATTCCCTTTATTAATCTGGGGTCGCCACAGCGGAATGAACCGCCAACTTATCCAGCATATGTTTTACGCAGCGGATGCACTTCCAGCTGCAACCCATCATTGGGGAACACTCATACACACCCATTCACACTCGTACACTACGGACAATTTTGCTTACCCAATTCACCTATACCGCATGTCTTTGGACTTGTGGGGGAAACCGGAGCACCCGGAGGAAACCCACGCAAACACGGGGAGAACATGCAAACTCCACACAGAAATGCCAACTGACCCAGCCAAGGCTCGAATCAGCGACCTTCTTGCTGTGAGGCGAGAGTGCTATCCACTGCCCCACCGTGCTGCCCTTTAATATTTTCATTAATTTAATATTAAGAGACAATGGAATATTTACCTCCGTTTTGAAAAGAAACGAAAATGAACACAATCACATAGTCTAACACATAGTTTTTGAAGTGGTCAATTTGTAGCCAAAGACATTTTGCTGGCATAAATGCCTTAGTTAACAGGTACAGCTTAGTAATTACAGTAGACTGGGATAGTACAGCCAAAAATGAAAACTCTGTAATCATTTACTCACCCTTCACTTGTCACAAACCTGTTCAAATTTCTTTATTCTATTGAACACAACAGAAGATATTTTGAAGAATGTTGGAAACCGGTAACCATTAACTTCAATCATATTTGTTTTTCTTACTATGGCAGTCTATGATAACAGGTTTTCAGCTTTCTTCAAAATATCTTCTTTTGTGTAAAACAGAAGTAAGAAACTCATAAACGTTTATAACCGTTTGAGAGTAAGTAAATAGTGAGCAAATTTTCATTTTTGGGTGAACTATCCCTTTAAATGACTATCAGTTGACAAGTGTGGACGAAATAAAATGGCTATAAAAATAGCCTAACCATAAGAACATGAAAAACATTGTGATAAAAAAAAATGGATTTACAAATAAGTTTATGTTACAGGGTTTATGAATGAGAGAATAATCATATAAAATATGTAGGCCTACATAGTTTGGTTCACTGGGGACTGTATTTTTTCTACTTAGCATATTTTTACAAACAATATGTAGCCTATGTTTTGGAACGACTTCATATCGTCAGACATCAACAAATTCTATAATTTGTTGGAAACAAAAATGTAAAGCAACAAAATAGTCCTTGATATTCACTTGGATAAAAAAAATCTTAATTTCCCTAACTTTAAATGTCGGGAACAGACCCTTTAAATTTCCATGACACTCCAGAAATTTCATGACCAGGGGTTATCCCTGTACCAATTAACACATATACTGCAGTAATAAAACCGTACTTGTCGCTCCAGGCTCCGGTCCACTCCACCTGTCCCCAAGGGTTGCGCATACGAACCAGCTTTTCCTTGCGGCCACGATAGTTTACCTGAGACAAAAATAAGCTTTAAAACTAAATATTTCAATTCTGTTATTTAAAAAAAATGAACAAAATTAATACCTCTGTTGCCCCTGTGAGCGAGTAGGCATGGCCTTTGACCAGCTTCTGACGAGTGATGGCTTCTGAATCAGCAGCACTAGTAATCTACAGTAAAAAAGCAGAGTGGGCGGGGCTTATGACTCCAAATTACGTCTGATTGGCCAGATCCTACTTAAATTTAAACGCTATAAAAAATTCTTCAGTCATTATTCTGCTGACAATTGTTCTATAAACGGCTATTCGTTCTGTCTAGTCATTTGTGGATGTCATAAATGCAAGAATCTCACGTCGATAGAACAGCCCAGCAAAGCTCCAGCCTCCAGGGCTTTCTGGATGATTTGAAACATATTGGGCGGTGGTTTTCTGAGCTCGTAGCTCTCAGCGATGCCTCCAGTGAAGTCCTCAAAACCCTCGCTAGTGGATCCTCCAGACAGGGCTTCATAACAGCCGTTCACCCTGCCAGAAACCATAAAACCTGCTGTTAGAGTGAAGAAATTACATGTTCGCACATGTTTGTAGTGCAAGAATACAAGCATTAGCAAGTTCTTTTAACCACAGACTTATTTAACTTACCAATCTAAAAACCCTATTGTAAAATCCCATGTTAAAATCTTGAAAACAAAAATAGACTTAATTGTCATTTCAGACCATTTAATGTCTAAAAGTTGAAGCTCATTCATGAAATCGCTTCTTCTTTTATGCTCCAATCAAATGTTCACTAAGTCTTTATAATTTAAATCATGATATATAACCAACTATAAACATTCATTTATTTTCCTTGGGCTTAGTCCCTTTATTAATCAGGGGTCGCCACAGCAGAATGAACCGCCAATTATTCCAGCATATGTTTTACGCAGCGGATGCCCTTCCAGCTTCAACCCAGTACTTGGAAACACCCATACACTCTCACACACACTCATACACTACGGCCAATTTAGTTTATTGATTTCCCTTATAGCACATGCCTTTGGACTGTGGGGGAAATCGGAGCACCCGGAGGAAACCCACGCCAACATGGGGAGAACATGCAAACTCCACATAGAAATGCCAACTGGCCCAGTCGGGACTCGAAACAGCAACCTTTTTGCTGTGAGGCGATAGTGCTAACCACTGAGCCACCATGCCGCCTAACTATAAACATGCTGTAGCCAAAATAGGTTCAAGGGAAATGTGACATTGGCTACATTTCTGCAAAAACTTAAAAAAATATACTTGTATCACCTACACTTAACTTACTCAAATACTCTAAACCTAAATGAGTGCTAGCAAAATCAAATGTGACACAAACACCCCACAGACCTTGATCTTGTTTATTCACGGCTTTGAACGTACAACATATGAAAATTAATCTACATTGAGATACAAGACACGGATTTTTAATCTGCCTTTATATATTTACTGTATATACTGTATATGCAAAGAACTGCACAAAAGGCATGTTCATCGATATTCAGCTATGTGATCATATTTGTGAGAAAAATAACTGAATATATTAGTTTTGTACTGCCTCCTAGTGTTCATTTCATCTAGAACCTAAAGCGAAATGTGTGTATTAGTAGATTTGAAAGGTTTTGGGAAAATGTAGCCAGAGTCACTTATTTATGAGCCTGGGTTTAAATGAATTTAAGTTTCTAAATGCTTAAAATCAATATTTAGTAGATCAAGTATTTCAGCACAGAAAAGGAAAAATATGAAGCAAAAACTATGTACAAAATGATCATTAACACCAATATTACTGCTGTAGAGACGATTTTTTGTTGGACAAAACCTGGGACAATTCAGCATTTTCAGTTCCCTTATTCTGGGTTTTTGGTTAAATGTCTGACATAAGTGTGGTGGTTAACACAAGCTCAAGATATTGTCATGTTCAATCCACATATACAATATACCAGTCAATGTCATTTATGCTAAAGCACTTGCTAACATGCAAAATTGCATGCCAAATTAACACACAAAGTTTCCATGAAAATAAAAGTTGTTGGAAGCTTAACAATGGTGATAATTATGCTGTGCAACCACAATGTAGTTTGTTGACTGCATATGTTTAGCTTTTTTACTTCTGCTGATTTTATTTAGGTGAATCCCAACTCTTTTTTTTTTTGGTCACAAGCTTATTTTCTGCCAATGGCAAAATTCATTGGGGTTTTTGTCAAAGGAACCAAGGTCATGCTAACATACTGGTGTTAGCATGACAAAAATGCATGACATAATTACACGTGGGCGGGGCCTTTCTCATAGTTCACATGATGGGGGTTCCAAAATGAATAGGTCAACAGCTGTGAACTTACTCTTATACAAATCTAAAGCAACAAACAACGGGTGGTTAACATTTTGTGTTCAGCTGGAAATGATAAACAGGACAAAATAAGGGTATGTAAAATAAAGCTACCAGAAAGACCATATGCACTGGATTAAAAAAAAATAATACATAAAAAGTCACACCCATATTCCTGGAACACACCTGTGATGCTTGTTCATCACGTATGCAAAGTTTGCGCTCAAATAATTTCCATAGAAACATCGAAAGCCCTGTTTTTTCTTAGAAGGGAAGTTACACATAAGCTGACTTTCTGGTTCGGGCACTTCTAACTTAATTACTGTGATTAAAGGTGGTTCATGAACACAAGAAACAACACAAACAAACACTCACTTAGCATAGGCCTTCTCCAGCAGGGCGCTCCAGAACTCGTTTTTCTCAGCGGAGTGAACAAACAACAGCTCGCCATCTTTCACCGGCAGCCGGTCGTCAATGACCACATCCACCCACTCGCCAAACTGCCAGAACTGATGGATGAAGGTACAGGATACAGACTCACATTTATCATTTCAATCTCAAAATGTGCGTCAAAGAACAAAAACGCCCACATACAAACAACATGTTTGATTCACACACAAAGCAATTAGCCTTTTTGGACACTTAGCATGGTGATCACATACTATTGGATACACTTTGTGCATTATCATGATTCTGAGATACATATTAACCCCACCCCCCCCACCCCAAATTTTCACACGTTGTACTACTTTTACATGTTGTATAATATCTTATACTTTACATGTTTATGAAGAATTAGTGTTTACATGACACCGTTTTCATGTAAAAATTATATAAAACCAAGGTTTTAATATTAAAAATAATAGTAAATATATAGTAAATAGTAAATAAATAATTTAAATTAATTTAGTAAATAAATAGTAAATTAATAGTAAAAAATAAACATCTCTAGAAAAGCCTAAACACTTAAATCTTATAAAAGATGCTAGCAACATGTTCAGACATGTTAATAACAATCTGCTAAAACATCCTACTAATAACAATCTGCTAAAACATGCTACTAACATGCTAGCAATGTCCTAAAACATGTTACCAACGCTAACACTTTAGCAGCCTCATATAATACAATTTCAAATGGTTGTCCATCCATCCATCCATTCATCTCTCTCTCTCTCTCTCTCTCTCTCTCTCTCTCTCT
>CAIGQW010053975.1:316761-355402 GCA_903798125.1 Danio choprae | reverse complement strand
ATATATAGTTGCCATGGTGTATATATACAAAATACAATGGTATTATCATTAAATACTTTTTTTTTTTTTTTAAATATTCTAGCACATTAATATAATCACATGCAATAAACACAAGACACCTTCACAAAAATAATACTATTTAATTTTTTTCTGCATGCTAATGAATTTATTTTGTAATTCATTGAAAGCGACTCTTAAGTACTTGCAGATACCTGGAAATGGAAGATTCCAGCATAAGTGCCATCAAACTCCTGTCCGTTGGGCACGACTCTTGCCAAAACATCTTCATTCTGTGTGAGGGAAGCAATTGCGGCCAGCAGCCAACAGTCACCTAAAAAACAGAGCGACAGGAAATGAGACTGAGAGACGCTGTTCACAACATTCTGTGGTCTGCAGCTCAGTCACATGAAGGCCTGTGCTTACTCAAGTATCTCATGAATTGGAGACTGTATGATATATATTTGCATGAGCAATTAATTCTTATAGACATTCAAAACGCCTGCAGATAAACAAGTACGGGCACATTTTGAGGGAAGCAAAATTAAAACCGGAGCAGGCAATGAGTGCCATTGTGGTTTTCATGTCACGCAAGTGTTGAGCTGAAAGTCTGAGAAAGTGGAGCAGAAAATGCTTAGATTCTCGCTAGACAATAGGCTGCTTTTTCCTGCAGTTTGACACATGCATCGCATTAAGTGTGCATGTTTTTAATGTAGGAGTTTACAGGGTAAATACAGCCCCGGGTTTCTTTAACTGGAACAGAATCCATCTGGCTAGTTTCTAAGTTTGGATGGTTTGTATTATGTGCTTGGCTCAGCATAGCGATAAACACAACAACAGGAAAAAAACAGAGCAAAAGAGAGTGAGATTATGCCAAGAAGTGATAGGTGAAGTTAAAAATCCTCCATTATAATCCATATCTTTATAACTTCTAGCAACATGCTAACACAACACATCTATCTATCTATCTATCTATCTAGAAAAGCCAAGAAACTGACATGTTACCAATATATGCAAAATGATGCTAGCAATGTAGCTACTTAAAGATGACAACAATGTGTTATAACATGCTAATAATGTGCCAAACATGCAAGTATTACGCTAAAACATGCTAACAATGTGTTAAATCATGTTAATGATGTGCTACATTTTAGCGATGTGCTACAATGTAACCCAAACATCCACAGCAAAGTCTAGAAAATAGCAAACAACTTAGTAGCGACATGCTAAATGTTGCCAGAAACATACTAAAACTTTAAAACATGCCACCAACCCTCTTAGACATGCTCTACCTTTAGTAATTTTAGTGTTCTTTACTTTAGTTGTTGAAATTAAATGTTGACCAAGTCAATGTTTATAATGGGTTTTGAACCTGACAATTATCATGTAGCCTTAGCCACAAAAGCAATATAACGTACCAACATAAATATTGTTAGCAACACATACCGATAACACTTTAAGTTTAAGCTTTGTGTTTATTATTTATATTTTACTTTAGTTTATCTTATTGAAGCTCCATTTCAATTAGATATATTTTTTTATTATTGTAAAAATTGTATTGTACTATTGTTGTTTTAGAGAACAACACCACTGGCATTAGCACTAAGTTAAAAGCATTCCTCAACGGCTGACCCACCCTTATTCGAGGAATGACATTGTGTATTTGAGTATTGAGTATTTGCTTTTCAAAATTACAAAGAAAAGTGGCTTTACCAGAGTTACAAGTAACATCCATTACGTAATCACACAAATCTTGAATAAACTAGCAGATTTACACCATATTTAATTCATACAAATGAGAAAATCAGCTGAATCTAGGATTACTTTTTTGTTTTCTGTCAGTTCTTGTAAAACAATTAACATTCAGGTGCACTTGATTTTGTTGAATGCCAAAAAAAGTTACATGAAAAAGGTAACATCTTGCCATCTTTTTCTATATAACGAAGTAGCTGATTGTTACTTTTTATAATGAAGCACAACATGACTAGGTACGGTTTACCTGAAAAAACCTTTTAGTGTTCATTGAGCCTCAATTTAAGCTGAATTTCTGTTTGAGCTGATAACATCTGACACATAATATTGACTTGCAGGTGTATGTTTAAAGAATTAAGATAAGAACAGGAGCGCGAGAGGGAAGAATGTGTGACTCAAAGTGTTCAATGTTTGACTTTGAAGGATAGGGTGTATGATAAATGGGTTCGACAAACCTGGAGGATTAACACACAGACATTAATTCTCTGCAGAGAGATAAATATTTTGTTGTTTTACCCAAAGCTCCTTGACAGATATCCGTTTTTGTGGCTCCACCGACGATGAAGCGTGGTTTTGAGCATAGTTCCTGTAAATAACATACAGAGAGCGAGAGAGAGAAAGAGAGAGAGAGAGAGAGAGAGAGAGAGAGAGAGAGAGAGAGAGAGAGAGAGAGAGAGAATTTAAATGACACTTTCAAAAATATGCACTGAATGAAACATTTGCAAATTTAACAGGCACAAAATTGAAATACAATTTACATTTTACAAAACGTATTCACTTAAAATTGTTTATTGAACAAAATGGTATAAGATTGTTTGTAAAAATATGCTAAGTAGGTATATGCAAATTGAATAGGCCTACATATTTACACCCCTACATATTTTATTTAATTATTCTCTCTTTAAATCATACTATAACATAAACCCAACTGTAATAAAAACAAAAAGTGCGCTATTTCCCGTTTAACCATAACAACGAACGATGCCCACAGGATGAAAAGTAGCCAAACTGAATCCATACCCCGGGCCTTTTCCATACTAATCCTCTGGTTTTGGACGAGTTGGGTCCGAGTTCTTTAAAGCCCAGTGATTCGGGAGCCGCGGGGAAAGTCGGGTCTGAGAACAGGGTCCCTCTGGCCCTGCATTCGCTCCTGAGCGCCTCAAAGTCCTGGTTCAGGTATTTGGTGGCATTGGCATTGGTTCCAAACCCTGCAGCCAGCGCTCTCTTCTTGGCCAGAGTAGACGCAATTCCTGCCATTTTCCAGTTCTGAAGAGTCCCCCAGAAAACGGAGAAGTGTGCAAATGTCTTGATCCTTCAACTAATTTTATTGTGACTCTCCGCCCTGAACTTTTTAGGCGTGGTCAGGCTGTCATGAGCGCGTTATTGCGCGTATTTACGCACACAGTGAAGTACAGGAAGAGTGCCTTAATGTAAAAACACGAACAGCTACTGTATATCTATATACAACTGTATACAACTGATCACGAGCCATTGTAGCTGTATTTAGCGTTGCACTACAGAATAAATAACCACTATTTACGTTTTAAATAATGCAAGTAAAGTTATAGTTGCCAAACTTTTATCGCAAGCGACTTATTGACACATTGGCGATATCAGTCACAGTGAAATGAGTAAAGCAGAATTTACTTTAAATGCAGTACTTCGTAGTCTGTGTAGATCTTGGACCCACTTTCAGACATGTTTATTCTGTTATTTTCTTCCTAACGGTAGAGATAAAAAGCTCAACACATTAGCTGTACAACAGCTTCATCTGCTGGATGTTAACGATAGTACAGGAGAGCGTCGATTTAAAGGGACAGTTCACCCAAAATACAATTCTGTCATCATTTACTCATCCTACATTTGTTTCAAACGTGTTTAAGTTTTTTTCCTGAGTTGAACTCCAGATATTTTGAAGAATGTTGGAAAAAACAGCTATTAACTTCCATATTTTTGGTCCTACTATGGATACCAATGGCTGCTTTTTTCAACATTGTTCAGAATATTTTGTTTTGTGTTCAGAAGAAGAACAAAATAAATGAAAGTTTAGAACCAAGCGTAAGTAAACAGTGAGATTTTTTTGGGGGGGGTGAAGTGTGAATTATCCGTTAAGGTTTTAATTTAGTTTCTAATTGCTCATATTTAACATATCCGCTGCATAAAACATATGCTGGATAAGTTGGCGATTCATTCCGCTGTGGTGACCCCTGATTAATAAAGGGAATAAGCCAAAAAGAAAATAAATGTCTAAATGTCTAATAAATTCCCTATTTCTTTCTTTCTTTTCAGCTTAGTCCCTTTATTAATCAGGGGTCGCCACAGCGGAATGAACCGCCAACTTATCCAGCATATGTTTAACACAGCAGATGCCCTTCCAGCTGCAACCCATCACTGGGAAACATCCATACACTCTCATTCACACACATACACTACGGACAATTTAGCTTACCCAATTCACCTATAGCGCATGTGTTTGGACTTGTGGGAGAAACCAGAGCACCTGGAGGAAAACCCACACCAACACGGGGAGAACATGCAAACTCCACACAGAAATGCCAACTGACCCAATTCCTTATTGTACTAGTTAAAAAATGTTTCGACACTTGGAATGAGTTCGGATGAAGCAGCATTATTAAATACCTACAAGATATTTGTTTTGAGTTTGCATCAATACATACATTGAACATGTACAGACACAGCCTTTGAATAGTTTCTGTCCGGACCACGTAATTCCACTGAAAACAAACCCTAATGCTATGTTCAACAATGTCAGTCATAAGACTTTGGGACAGCAGTTTTGGGAGGGTCGTTTCATGGTCTATCAACTAAAAAAAAACACATATAGAAACGGTCAAATTGCTTCTGGAGTTGAAAAACTTAACAGACCTGCACAAAACTCAAACCTGAATCCCACCAAACACCTGAACGGGTAGCAGAAGCCATCGAAGAGCTAACATTAGCTTGCTAGTGCCTGTGGTTTTGAACTGAAGTGTTTAACACACATAAGGGTGTGGTGTTTGGGTGTCTGCTCGTGTAGTGTTGATCAACAGATTGCATTTCATGGTATTTTTTACTATAGTGGTTGGGTAAACATTAGGTGAACACACTGAATCAACACTACTAGCATTCAGAATCAGCAGGCTATAATAAAGGCAGATTTCCTGAAAATACAATACAGCCAATTTTCATTTATTTTAATAAAGTATTTTCTCTGTATATTTATTTTAACTGCTTTTAACACCCCCAATGCTGTACCTGTTTTACATTTCTATATGTTCCTTTTGTTTATGTACTTCCACCCGCCCACTCAGATACAATCACACCCACACACCTTGAGTTTTCACCATGATTTATGAGGACTTCCCTATAATGTAATCATGTTTCTACAGTACTTATTATATAATCTGTCCTCTAATCCCGAAACCCATCTTTCACAGAAAACATTCCACAGTTTTGCATTTTCAAAATATTTAATCCTGGATGATTTATGAGTCATTTGCCTCACAGGGACCAAACAATGTCCCCATAAGGTCAAACTGGTAGGCCTTTACTTGAGGAGTACTAGGAGTACTATGAATACTAGGAACGAACACACACACACACACACACACACACACACACACACACACACACACACACACACACACAGATCTCACATATATAACAAATTTAACCTTGTGTTCCTTTTAAATAAAAATTCAAGGTGCATTTTCTTCCTTCCTAGCATTTCATATCTGAGAAAGATATAGACCCACATTTCAAACGCCTCTTCAGTCAGGTTGCTGGAAGCGTAAGTCACATGACTGCTCAATATTATTTGTGAGTCATTATCATGATTTTTCCCAATAAGCATGATCTTGTCTTCACTCTGCAGGACTCTGAGGTCTCTGTATTGGAGCTCCAGCAGGTCCTAAACACCGTTGTCTCGAAACGTATAAAAACTCACATTATTGACATTTTTATAAATGCCTGAATTTTGCATTTGAAACTGCCTTGAAATAGCTTTACCATCCTGCTGATCATTTTCACCTCAGGAACTAATCTGAAGACAGACGGATTCAGTTTGGAAACCTGTCGTCACATCATCAGCCTGCTAGATGTATCCTTACCTCACTGGATCAGTTGACTGAGAACTAGAGATATTATAGAAGAAACTAATTAAAAATGATGGCAGTGTCTGTCTGAATTGTTTTATATTTCTCATTACTTTGCACCATTAACCATTATAACCCTTGACCTCAGTGCAGAAAGATGGCAGTGGCAAACTTGGCCTTGTGGAGTTTCATGCACTGTGGATAAAGATCCAGAAATATTTGGTAGAAATAATATTTTGGTAAAATGAAGAATCAAATTTAAAAGATGTACTTTGAGCCAATAACTAATAATAATAATCATTATTCATGTCACCTCAATGACAGGTGGTTTTAAACATCTATGAATTTGTTTTATTGTTGAACACAAAAGATATTCTGAAGAATGTTGGAAACTGGTAACCATTGTAGGAAAGAAAAACACTATGGAGGTCAGTTATTTCCAGCATTCTTCAAAATATCTTCTTTTGTGTTCAACAGAGGAAAGAAATTTCAAAAAGCTTTGAAACAAGTGGAGGGAAAATAAATGTTGACAGAACTGTCATATACATTTTTGGGGTGAACTATCTCTTTAATTACCAATTGTGTTTATTTTTCTGTCATACCAGGAAATCTTTAAGCACCGTGATACCGACAACTCAGGCACTATGAGTTCTCTTGAGATGCGAGATGCTGTGAAAGAAGCAGGTAATGAGACATTTGAGGAAGATGAATTAAAGTCAGCGTGAATCGGAAGTTGCTGAGATTACTTTTATTCCAGTATATTAATGTACTTCATTCTGAATCTGAATATTGAGTAGGGACCAGGGCTTTCCTTTTGCGCATCATTCCCTCATAGCAAACTAGCGGTAAGAGGGGCGTGCTTATATTGTGGCTGAATTATCAAACTGACATCATCAGAGAAGGACCGACACTTCTAATAACTTTCACAGATTATTTGTTCACATAAAGAATAGCAATGTGCCCTAGCAAAATAAACCTTGTCAATTTAGATTTAACATGGAATATAAGAATACATTTCTGGTTTAAGTAATAATAAGTAATGTAACATTTGTATGTGCTTTTCTGCACAGGGTTCCAGCTGAACAATGACGTGCTTGAGGTGCTGATCGCACGATATGCCAACCAGGAATACGCCATTGACTTTGATAGCTTTGTTAGCTGCCTGATCCGCCTCGAGCTGCTCTTCAGTAAGTATATCCAGTTTAATACCAAGTTTTAATAAGCTAATAAGTCCTGTCCAATCTGCTTCCAACTAGATAGCGCAGGTGATTGGTTGTTGTCGCCTCAGTAGCCAATGAGCTTGCTCCTGAACACCTAAATAGCACAGTGTTGTGTTTGTTAGCATGTTTTTTGGATCCCCAGCTCCACCTGTGTATAGATCTGCTACATGGGTTACATGTATGTTATGTCTGCAGCATCAGTGTGTTATATTCTCAGACAGCATATTTATAAATATACTGGCAGTAGAAGTGTTTGTACTTGCTCTCTGCACCAATAATCAAAGCAGCAGCAGCATAGCAGGTCTATAAGACCAAACACATCAACATTGCCATATACTGTACATATTTATTAACATACTTAATCTCTCAGAGAGCTGTCAGTACAGAAACGTTCGGAGTGAACTGAAGTTTGGTTTGTAATGTAGAAGCTTATAACGTGAAGTTTGGTTTTGTAATTGTAATGTTTTCATCTGTGCTCTACGCAGAAATGTTTCAACTGTTCGATAAGAAGAACACAGGGAAAATCGAACTGGATATCCTGCAGGTGATGCACATGTTTGGATGTAGATTTCACTATATTCCTGATGAAATGGGATTATTCACAGATGTGTCTTTTTGTGTGTTGCAGTGGCTCTGCCTGGCCCTCAGTTGATAATACACTTACCGTAATGGCTCTAGACGTCCTTTCATTTCCTGTAATTAAACCGAGGAGGACACAGCAGACCTGGAATACCAAAAACAAGACCAAAGACAAATCTAAACCCTGAAATGCGTTCAAAATGCAGTTTATTTATGGTGCTCATCTGCTGAAAATAAAACCTTCTACTACAAGAATTAAGGAGACTAAATTACTTTTGTCATGTTTGCAAAAAAAGTCAATTGTTTTAGTGATTAGATGTGCCTTTACAGTTATAGGGTGTGGCTTTACAAAAAAAAATCGTTGTTTTTTCTTATGCTAACTATTTAGTTCCAATTTGGTTATTTGTTGGGAACCAAATAAGCTTTGGGATGTTCTGTAAGTTTTGTTGTTGTCGTTGTTGTTGTTGTTGTTGTTGTTGTTGTTGTTGTTGTTGTTGTTGTTGTTAATCTAACCTTCCCAGAACCATGCAGTGGGGTTTCTTTTTGTAAAAAAATAAGTAAATAAAGTGAATCTAAGAAAATGTTTTGGAAACATTCCTAGGAAACTCCTAGGAAACATTCTGGAAACGTTTCCAGAGCATTCTGGGAACCAAAAATTGTTAGCTCAGTAAACTCAGAATCATATTGAACAACTTAGAACAACAACACAGATAGTACTTGCATGTATTTGCTGCTTTGCTGTTTTTACTTGTGTTTATTCTTACTTATGCAAACTTATATTCTCTCTCTCTCTCTCTCTCTCTCTCTCTCTCTCTCTCTCTCTCTCTCTCTCTCAATTCATTTCAATAATTGCTTTATTGGCATGACAAATGTTACAAGTGTATTGCCAAAGCATTTATAAAGTTTACATTAAAAAGAACATATATATAAAAAAACATAGTAAACACAGTAAATAGTAGTATAGTATTATAATATATAGTATAATAATGATAATAATAATAACAATCTATTTCTCTCTCTCTCTCTCTCTCTCTCTCTCTGTATATATACATACATATTATTCCATTTTATCATGACTTTGGGATATTTTGTATCCAGATGCTTTCAAAATAATCTTGAGTAGCCTCAGGGTGTCCGTGGGGTCTTAAAAATACTTAAATTATCTTATATTTCAAAAACCAAATTTTAGGCCTTAAAAAGTCTTAAATTTACTGAAACTTTGTGTTGTACACCTCAAATAATTTTAAACAGGTCTCAGTTTACCTTTCTCTTTGTACAGCTACTCAACATCCATCCAATCACTAACTATACTCTTGTTAAATCCTTGAAACAAAAGTTTTATTCATGAACTATATTTACCAACTTTGTTTAATTATATTCTTTACAATAACATGTTTAAAAGCTTTCCATGTATTTATATCTACCTGCTGAGGACACTGACCTGGACAGACTATTTCACGTACGCTTAGTTTATCATAGATTTTAAATTCATTCATTCATTATTTTTCCTTCAGCTTAGTCTCTATTTCGGTGGTTGCCACAGCGGAATGAACGGCCAACTATTCCAGCATATGTTTTGCACAGCGGATGCCCTTCCAGCCGCAACCCAGTACTGGGAAACACCCATACACTCTCGCATTCATACACACACTCATACGCTATGGCCAATTTAATTTATTCAATTTACCTATATCGCATGTCTTTGGACTGTGGGGAAAACAGGAGCACCCGGAGGAAACCCACGTGAACACAGGGAGAGCATGCAAACTCCACACAGAAATGCCAACTGGCCCAGCCGGGACTTGAGCCAGTAACCTTCTTGCTGTGAGCCACCGTGCCGCCCTAGTTTTTTAATATTAATTAAAAATATTTTATATATATGTATATTTTAGGAAAAGTTACATTGAAAAAAAGCGTATGTATACAATTAGTTTCATTGTTTTGACACATTATTTAAAATATGTGGCTAAGAAATAACTACATTTAGGGAGGGGGGCCAATTAAAATCCTTATTTAAAAAACCTGTATAAGTCTTAAGTTTGATGGTGAAGTCTGCAGAAGCCCAGAGCCTATACAAAAAGGGAATTGTTTTTTTTTCTTTAATCACTATATTCTCAGATACATTAAAGATACATCGACATTCACATGAATAAGACAACACCGCACATGAACTTGATCCTATATTGTTCTTTCATTTTGTTAGCTTTTGCTTAGTTCATGTCTGTTTGTTAATTAATTAAAAAAGCAAAAGTCCTGAATGTAATCTCTGTTAGTCAATTTATTAATTTACAATGAATGAGTCTAGTAAAAGTCGTTTTTGTTGTTGTTGTTGTTGCCAATTCTTATACAGAAACAGGGACATAAAACATAGCTATATCTCTTTCAAATAATACAGAGACAATGAAACAACAGCAAAAAAATCCATGTTAAAGTCTTTCTTTAATTATTATTTTTTATTAATGCTTAGATAACAGACATACAAAAACCCACACAGGAAAACGACAGTGATAGTAACAACAATGATAGTAACTCATTCATGCATTCATTTTCATTTCGGCTTAGTCCCCTATTAATTTGGGGTCGCCACAGCGGAATGAACTGCCAACTTATCCAGCATATGTTTTACCCAGCGGATGCCCTTCCAGCTGCAACCCATCACTGGGAAACATCCATACACACTCATTCACACACATACACTCCGGACAATTTAGCTTACCCAATTCACCTATACTGCATGTCTTTGGACTGTGGAGGAAACCGGAGCATCCGGAGGAAACCAACGCAAACACGGGTTGCAGCTGGAAGGGCATCCGCTGCGTAAAACATATGCTGGATAAGATGGCGGTTCGTTCCGCTGTGGCGACCCCAGATGAATAAAGGGACTAAGCCGTAAAGAAAATGAATGAATACCGTCTCCAAGTTCAAGTATTTTTAAAGACAAAAAGATGCAGTGACGTCAACACCTGACCACGCCCTCTTCATTTAATGTCATGTATCGGGAGGTGAGGCGCTCGTTGACTGTTTGACGGACACGCGCGGAGATGTCAGGAATCGCTACAAGACTCCAACAGAAGCGGGCTCGAGCGGCGGGCATCGGTACCAACGCTCAAGCGACCAAATTCCTCAACCAGGACTATGAAGCCCTCAAACGAGAGTGTCTGGAGTCCGGACGCCTGTTTCAGGATGACATGTTTGAAGCCAACGTGTCTGCTCTCGGGTTCAAGGAACTGGGACCAAACTCGTCTAAAGTGCGCGGGGTTGAGTGGCTGAGACCCAAAGTAGGCATGAGACAACCCTTTCATTTAATAATAAACAATATCTAATCATATTTCTTAAACAGATATATTTTTATATAGATGTATAGAGATATATGTAATAGATATAACTGTTGAAATGTGATATAAATACGATAAAATGTTACATATAAACATAAAATAATACAATATATGCATATTACTTTCAATATTTAAATATTACACATTTAATAAATGTTATATTAATATAATATACTTAACTGATTCATTAAATATAATTAAGTTAAGCTAATAATTACAATGAAGTTGTGCTTTAAGTCTGTGTTATTATTTTTATTAGAGTATTTAATAATACACTAAATGAAACTTTAATTTAGTCTATATCTCCAATGAATTACCAGATCTGCTAACCTGTGTTTACCACAAATGAAAGAAAGATTTATTATTTATATTACAATAACCAGACTAACATTTTTGATGCAGTTGACTAAACGCTGATATTAGTGCAAAACCTGACTGTGGAAATAAAATGATTTTCTTTCAGCCATGAGAAAAGTCAGAATCACATCTATTTAAATGGTGATGAAATTATTAAGAACTATGGGGTAAAGAGTTAAAAAATGTGGAATACAGATAAATAATCAATTTGTTTTCAACCACGAATTACATCGTTTTAATTGTGCATTCGTTGTTTTGATTTAGCATTATTTACATGGACATTTCCCTAATTTGCGTAGCTTTAACACACATTTTTAAATGACTAAGGTGAACACATTCACATTCAAACCTGAAGTTTTGCTTTTTTTTGTCTCCCTATTTTTTACATTTCTTGCTGTAGGCCATCACACCTTTCTCAACTTGTTAGGTTAGTATGTTGGATAGCCATAACCGACCATTAGTTTTTTGTGTCTGGGTGTGTTCTCCATTATTTTTATTAATTTTTTTGCTGCTCTTTGATCAGCAAGATGCATATTGTCCATATTTACGGGCAGTCTATCTAGCAGTCTTGCATGTAATGTGGTTTCGGAAAAACAAATACGCCTCAGCATTTTCAAATACCATCCAAGCAGACAATAAAGAACAAACATCCTCACTAATAACCATGCAAAGCCATGACATGTTAGTCATAACTCGACAAACCGCTTCAGAGCAAGACAGAGCAGGAAGTTATGGAAAAATACCTTATTTTGCTGCTGTAAATGTCTCATGCCTTTTCCTTGTGAGCCTGATAATGCATTCCCTCTCACCAGAAGACCTTTTAGAGTCAATTAGAGTGAATATGATCCTTGCTGTGTGCTATGACTGAAGGTTATTTATTGTTCATTTCAGATATTGCTGTACTTGGACTCATACTGTTAACTGTATTATCTATATACAGTATTATATACAGTTAAATTCAAAATTATTATTCATCCTGTACATTTCTCATTCTTTTTTGAATATTATCCAAATGATGTTTAACAGACCAAGGCAATTTGCACAGTATTTCCTATAATATTTTTTCTTCTTCTGGAGAAAGTCTCATTACTTTTAGCTTGGCTGGGAAATGATGCAGTTTTTAATTTTTTAAGACAATTTTAAGATCAATATTATTGGCCCCCTTAAAAGTTTTTTTTTCTTCGATTGTCTACGGATCAAACCACTGTTATCCAATAACTCTCCTAATTAATCTAACTTGCCTAGTTAAGTCTTTAATTTGCACTTCAAGCTCAATACTATCATCTTGCAAAATAAGTAGAAAAATATTATGTACTATCACCATGGCAAAGACAATAGTTTTATGTTTAAAAATGTGTTAAAAAAGTCCTCTCTCCGTTAAACAGCACATGGGAAAAATATTTTTAAATTAGAGTTAAAGTTTCTCACGATGGCAACCATATATATTAAAATCCAAAAGAAGAAATGTACTGTAAATTACATTTTTGTATAAATGTTAGAGTTGACTGCACTGTAAAAAAAATGGCAGCTGCGGATTCTAGAATTTTACAGTTAAAAATACTGTGGAAACTGTCGAATAATTTTCCATTTTTTACAGTAAACTACTGTATTTTTAAATTTGTAGCATTATACGCCAGTGTTTTGAAGCACTAACACTACACATCACACCTTCGTTACACAAACAGAAACCACCATAAGCATGTGTTCAGTGTCATTCACACAACTACTACTGTAAATAACATCATGGTAACACACATAAAATGAAATTAATGCAATAAATATTATTTATCAACATTAGAAAAAAAATCAACGGTAAAACTTGCCGTAAAAAACAGCAGCTGTGGTTGCCAGAATTGAATCTTTTAAAATACTGTAGGGAGATAAACGAAATTTCCAAATGTTTATGGTAAATTACCGTATTACGTAAAAAACTATTTTTTGTCATTGTTTTGAAGTTCTAACATCTTCACAACTGTAACTTTGTTACACAGCCAAAAACACGACTATAAACAGCTGTGGATGAGAAAGTCATATGATAAACCAAAACAAATAATTTTTGCCTAAAAATCTATTTTTCCCACAAGCAGAGAAACATACTCATATATAGAAGTGGCTCAGTGTCATTCACACAACTACTAAACATGGTAACACACATAAAATTACATTTTTACAATAAACATTATTTATCAACATTCGATGTAACATGAATTACTCTAATGTGCAAAACCCAAGAGAAAAAAACTAAAAGAACCATATAATGTCAACATAAACATAAAAAGTGTTTATGGAAAGCATAAAAAGTGAAAAGTCATGCAGGGAATTCTGGGAAAGTGAATTTACAGTTATCGACCGTATATATTAAGGAGACTTACTGTTAAACAGGTTATAGATTTTTTACCGTAGCATTTTTACAGTTTTTGTCGTTGAAATCAGACATTTTTACAGTGTAACATAAAACTCTAATGTACATAATTGATGAGAAAACTTCCCTAAAAAGAATAATAATAACGTCAACAAAATGGCATAAAAAGTGAAGGGGATTCTCAGAATTAACCGTAAATATTAACAAAGCTTACTGTTAACCAGGTTACAGATTTTTACTGTAGCATTTTTCCAGTTTTGTACAGTACTGTCATTTGTTTACCATGTGCTTCAACCCTGTTATTTGAGTTTTGTAATAAAAAAAGTCTTATTTTTTCGTAAATTAACAGGTTAATCAGTCCAAACCGATAAAATAACAGAGGATTTTGTTATTATTTATTACTTCAGCTATTTTTGTAACCTTGTTACTGCACAATTTCCTCCCTGTTACAGAAAATATAACCTAAATTGTAACGTCCAGAAAGAAATCTTCCCATGGTGAAAAGATAAAATAATTGTATTTCAGCTTTCCTTTTTGACAGCTCATTCATTCAATTTTGGTTACTGTAATAAATCAATAACTTAAAATCGATTTGTATTGGATCAGAATTTAATTGTATTCAGCTGAAATTTGCAGTCCTGTTACGTGTCCTTTTGCATGTAAAGGGCCATCCGTGTGAGGTAAACCTGTGGTTCGTGTTTTTTAATTGTATGTTTTGTCATTCAGCAACTGACGTCCAACCCAACATTCATTAGTGGAGGAGCGACCAGAACAGACATCTGCCAGGGCGCTTTGGGTGAGTCTGTTTGTTTAGTCACAATATTAGCCTATTGTTGAGCTGCTGAAACTTTAGAAATGGTGCTTACAAAAGACCCTGTATAGAGCAGTCAACCATGTATATTAGAGAACAGAATTCCAAATGTAAAAAATGGAAAAATCTGACCTTTTTTTTTTTGTCTAGGTTGCAACTCTAAATCCAAACAAACACATCCTGCTAAACCTGCTTTAGTCCATACACTCCAAATAATGGTGTCTGATTATATGGTCCTCTATTGTACGCCACTATTTTCTTACTGTTGATGCCACTGTATGGGAAGCAGTTTTAAGATTTGAATCTCTAAAACATACTAGTCTTTTCCATTAAGTACTAGTGCTTCATCTAGTGCATTATCTATGATACACACTAGTGCATTGTCTACACCTGCTAATCATTTAATGCTAATTCATTACATGCTAGTACATA
The DNA here is from genome assembly GCA_903798125.1 of Danio choprae. NCBI lineage: Eukaryota > Metazoa > Chordata > Actinopteri > Cypriniformes > Danionidae > Danio > Danio choprae. The sequence continues at coordinate 340,463 of CAIGQW010053975.1, read as the reverse complement.
TTTATTAGATACTGATAACTATTAGTACTTAGTCATTAGATACTGGTACATTTTCATTAGAAATTATCCATTTCAATATTTTAAGTAAATGAAGTCATTTAAATTAGTACACCGACAAGTACGATCACACCAGTGTGATTAGAACGTTCAGAGCGTCACGGGATTTCCTGCGAGGTAAAGAAAGCTGTGCGCGATGCTTGTCATTAATCACAATTAAATGAATACTGTTTATTTTATGTTTCAGACATTTAATTTAATCAGCCACTTTCTTTCATGTATTTTGGGAGAAGTTGATGAATGAACATGTTGTAAATCCAGCAGCTGGAATCTTTCCACTGGCTATCAATCAGGCCAATCACCCGTAGTAGATCAAATAATATGATCATTAATAAAACTGTAAACCATGTTCCTATATGAGTATTATTAGTATATTTGTCAATATTTGCAAAAATAAACCAAAAATTATATATACATTCATTTTCAGGCTGTATGTCATGATAAAACTGACACGTCGCCTTTGAATCTTATTATAAATAGTGGTCACATTAACTGTGTGAGTTTCCATGGCAGGTTTATAATGAGAAACAGCCTGAACATATATGTATATATCTTTTCTTTTTTTTTTTTTTGCAAATATTGACAAATATCCTAATAATAGTCATATAGAAACATGGTTTACAGTTTAATAATGATCATATTATTTGATCTATGACAGGTGATTGGTGCAGTTATGTTAGCCTGATTGATAGCCAGTGAAAAGATTACAGCTGCTGGATTTACAAAATGTTAATTCATCAACACGCACAGCAGGAGTATTTAAAACTTATCTGTAAAATTGTTTATTTGATAGTAATACCAATTAAATGGATAAAGATATATAGAACTTATATATAGATATAGAACTTATTTATTAGATGCTAGTACTGACTATTCTGTTACTAGGAACAAATTTCAGATTTTTGCCAATGACTTCTATGGGGATTTGTTGTTCACATGATTTATTCTGATTTGACTAGCGTTTCAATTTTGTCTAGTAAATATTATTGTATGCTGTGGTTGTTGAAGTTATCGATGTTTGAAGAATGATCTGTTTTCTCAGGTGACTGTTGGCTTCTAGCGGCCATCGCTTCTCTGACCCTGAACGAGGACGTGTTTGCTCGTGTCGTGCCGGCTGGGCAGAGTTTTGATGGCAACTATGCTGGGATATTTCATTTTCAGGTTAATAGCCTCTCTATTAGATTAAAACCAAACACATATAAGTAAATATAACAAGTATAATGATTGATATACAGTTGAAGTCAGAATTATTAGCCCTCCCGAATTATTAGCCCCCCTGTATATTTCTGTTTAAAGGAAAAGAAGATTTTTTCAACACGTTTCTAAACATAATAGTTTTAATACTATATATACAACTATTCATTCATTCATTTTCTTTTTGGCTTAGTCCCTTTATTAATCTGGGGTCGCCACAGCGGAATGAACTGCCAACTTATCCAGCTTTATGTTTATCACTGGGAAACACCCATAAACACTCATTCACACACATACACTACGGACAATTTAGCTTACCTAATTCACCTATACCGCATGTCTTTGGACTTGTGGGGGAAACCGGAGCACCCGGAGGAAACCCACGCAAACACTGGGAGAACATGCAAACTCCACACAGAAATGCTAACTGACCCAGCCGAGGCTCGAACCAGCGACCTTCTTGCTGTGAGGCAATCGTGCTACCCACTGCGCCACCGTGACGCCCCTACAATTATATTATTTTATTGGTTATTTTTGAGCAAGATGCTAATGGTCTAATCCGATTCAATGCTCTATGCTAATAGTGCTCCCGTCAGACCCAGAGATTGGTTGAAAGATTAAAAAATGGTAAAACTTGACTATTTTATTTGTAAATTGAGCCTATTTTCAAAAGAAAAAGTGAAGTGTTTCTTTAAGGCTGTGTTTTATTGAGCTCCATATTTCTCTCTTTAAAAAACAAAGACTTTGGAAGTGCTGTACTGCTTTATCTACTTGACATTAGTCCATCAATATGTTTATGAAACGTTCTGTGAATGTTCACACATGTCCCCCTCATCTCCTCAGTTCTGGCAGTTTGGTGAATGGGTGGATGTGGTCATCGATGACCGGCTGCCGGCCAGAAAAGGACAGCTGCTGTTCGTCCACTCGGCCGAGGGCTCTGAGTTCTGGAGCGCTCTGTTAGAAAAAGCCTATGCAAAGTCAGTATTTGCTTGTCAGCTTTTCATCTGCCAAAAATGTAAACTAGTTATGTTTAACTATAATGTGACTATAAATAAGACGATTCATAATTTCTTTATTATCAGTCACACTTTACAATAGGTTTCATTAGTTAATGTATTTACTAACACATACTATATATGAACAATACTTGTACAGAATTTATTAATCCTAGTTCAACCTTTACTAATGCATTACTAAAATCCAAATACATGCTTGTTAACATTAGTTAATGCACCATAAGTTAACATAAACTAAAAATGAACAACTGTATTTTAATTAACTGCCATGAACAAACACCCTAATAAATGTATTGGCTTATTATTGATTAACTCATTAATCATTATTGATTAACTCATCGTTTGTTCATGTTACTAACTGCATTAAATAACATGAACTAATACAACCTTAATTCTTTATAATTCTTTTTTTATCATTTCTTTCTTTCATTCATTTGTACTTTAAGGTACCTTTTTTTAATGGTTTCATTGTCTGGTCAAACAATTATTTTATTTGTATTACTATAGGGTTTGCGCATTAACTGTTCAATTAAACTAGAATTAATCAACTCGAACTCTTACAAGAATACAAAAAGTAAATATATAAAAACTACAGTTCATGAAAAAGTGATAACAAAATAAAAACTAAACTAAATAAGAACCAAACCATCTAAAACTAAACGAAAATTTGTAGAAATTTTTTAAGTAGTATGAATAAAACAATCACATTAAAAAATGTAAAACTATAAATAAAAAGGACATGACTAAACTATGCTTATAAATGGCTATTAATCAAGTTTTCTTCATTCAAATGAGTAGAGGCTTGACTGTGGAAAGAGTATTACACTGTGTCCAAACTACATGTGACGCGACACAATAAAAGCTACCCTTTCCATGTTAGAAGCAGTTTTTGTCCTAGCCATCTGTGACAGAGATGCACAAAATGTCTGTTTTAGAAATGTCTGTTTTTTATTTATTAACAACAGCATAAACTACTATGACAATGATCACCTCGGGTACTGATTATATATTTTATTCAGTGTTAAATGCTACTAATGCGAGTTTGAATATCATTTTACATGACATTTATTGACACACTGAAAGCGGAAGCAGGTAGTTCACCTCAGATCTTGAAAATAAAGTAACTAGCACACATATAGTTTGGAAAATGACCATTATAAATTTGCCTGCAGTACATCAGTCACTGAGCATGTACTTTTAATCCTGTAAAAGAGGTTTAATATGTATTAATTAGATTATAAATCGTAATATATGTCTGTGAGTGCAGTGCACTATTTTGTGCTTCTGAATGGCTGGTATTTAAATGATTCTATTGTGTCTAGTGCGGACAGTGAAATTGCTTATCACTGGAATTTTGCCACATGTTGTTAGGACACGGAATTACAAACGTAACAAGTAAATAACAACAAATAACATGCCATGTTCTCAGGCTGAATGGCTGCTATGAAGCTCTTTCTGGTGGCACCACCACTGAAGGCTTTGAGGATTTCACTGGAGGCATCGCTGAGGTCCACGAACTGCCCAAAGCAGGTCCAAACCTCTTCAAAACCATCCAGAAGGCTCTGAGCTGGGGCTCGTTGCTGGGCTGCTCCATAGACGTGAGAAATGTCATATTTATATCTATATAGGTAGAACCCGCTATAAAGGTTTCTGATTGCAGCATGTAGCCAATCACAGACATTTCTGTTGGTTTCTTTGAGCTTGGTGCTCAATCAGAGGTGTTTAAAGAGCAGGTCGTATGGATTTTTGTCGAATATCTTATTTGCAGTTTTTAACATAGTGCTGTAGCTTTTGGAGGTGCGAGACGCTGTTTACTGTAGGTAATACTACTGAACCACTTTGATGACAGACTTTGGCTGAGGGATTTTACAATGACCAAAACAAACAAATTCCTCATAGAAGTGGTGGATGGAAACATAGCCTTTGAAATACATTCACATCCATATATATGTTAGTCTGTCACGCTGCTGTTTTTGATTGTTTGACGCCATCTTGTGACTGAATAATACGTAGGTTAGTGCAATGTTTCCCAACCTTGTTCCTGAAGGCACACCAACAGTACACATTTTCAACCTCTCCCTAATCAAACACACCTGAATCAACTCATCAGAAAATTGGAAGAGACTCCAAAACCTGAAGTGAAGGGGTCAGATAAGGTAGATATCCAAAATATGTACTGTTGGTGTGCCTCAAGGAACATGGTTGGGAAACACTGGGTTAGTTTATTCCATTCATTCATTTTTCGTTTCTGTCAGGCTTTATTCTGCAATAACAACTGCCAGGATGTACTTTATTTCATACTTAAAAAGTTGTAAAATATTGTATATATCTCGTGTGCTTGGTGCTGCGATATGTATGAAATCATGATTAAATAGTGACATTGAACTTTTGGACATTGAAAGAATAGTAAATATAATGCCGAATTCATTCTCGAAACTGCAACGACTGACATAGTGAAACCTACAGGACAGGAAACCAATGTCATGTGTCAAAACAGCATAGTAAATTACACAAATAGAATTTGGGCCTGGTTTAGTTGCGCAACCTTATGATTAGTAGGATTTTGTAACTGGGATCTGTTGTGTAACTGATTTACCGCTCAGCCATGCAAAACCGGTTTGATGCGTGGATGTAATTTCTGTTTTATTTTTGCTTTGCTTTAGATCACAAGCTCTTCTGATTCAGAGGCCATTACTAGTCAGAAACTGGTGAAAGGACACGCCTACTCGGTTACAGGAGCTGAAGAGGTCAGCGCTGGCTAGAGATTTGCATAGAGGTTTGCATGTGGAGCACAGTATAACATATGATTGAATGTTACCTGGTGTCTGCGCAGGTGGAGTACAGGGGTGATTTAACTAAACTGATCCGGATCAGGAACCCCTGGGGGCAGGTGGAGTGGACGGGACCCTGGAGTGATGGGTGGGTGACCTGTTTTTAGGCTATAAATACAGATAACAATTAGGGGGTGTTCAACGGTTCATGAAATTCATGGTACAGTTTGATACAACACAGATTAAGTATGTTTTTGTTGCAGTAAAAAGAAAGAAGGTTCCTCGATGAACATTATATTTCACACACTTTAGACTCTTTATTTAAAAATACTGGTAACACTTTAGTTTAAATAACAAAAAACTAAATAGAAGTACTGTAGTTATAGACAAAAATACATTTGTTAAGAAAAGCATTAAATAGCAAAAACAAACCTGTTAAATTTGTACTGTAAAACAAAGTATTTATGTCAGTGCCATTTCAGCTGGTACTGGCAATCTTTCCAAATGATCTAAGTGTTGTTTGTCTTTTAATGTCCGAATACAACATATTTCTATTATGTGGATATGTGGAAAAGTATTGAATAAGAATGGTCGATTTTGATTTCACAGTGGCTTAAAACACAATGAGTGGTTCGCCAGGTGGTGTTGTGGAGATGCACCTCACCCACGCTTGTCTCAGATGTGTTGTCTTGGAGAATGAGCTGAACTGTTGTGGAAACCCTGTTTAATCCTCTGAGGCGTTTAAATGCCCTCAGGTGTAGGAAGGTGTTCCGTTTATCCGCCCTCTTCGTCATGCAGTGAACTACTAACGGACTCAATAATGAGCTTCCTGTTTTATGTGTAAAAAAGTAAACAGCATCAGTAATTGTATATATTTCTTTTACTGTATAAATTTCCAACTTAAAATGTGAACTTAGGTTTTATAAATGGGTTAAACATTAATTGGAAGGTTTTTAGTTGTGATACTATATTGATTTGTTTATTTATACATTTAATATTACATACAAAATATTATTAAATTTGTATTGGTTTGTTTTAATCAGATGTTGGATAGTTTAGTTATGTTTAACTTAATATTTTATATTGTTTGATTTTGTTTCATTTATAGAAAGCATGGTTATTGAGCAGCAAATAAGCAAATTAAAAGGATTTCTGAAGGATCATGTGACACTAAGGACTGGATAAATACATTTCAATATATTCTTTTTTGTTTAATTGATCTAACTTTTATATTTTAGGAATAAATTATATTTGAACTAATATTAAAAATAGAAAGAATGGTTACCTGAAGTGTAATACATTTTTACAATATGTTTTAATGTATTTTTGATCAAACAAATTCAAAACGTCTTACTGACTCCAAACTTTGTAATGATAATAGTGTACTGTATGTGTGTGTATACTGTATGTATATGTATGTATTTTTTCAGTCCAGATTAACAGTTATGTAATCTGTCTGCAGGTCATCAGAATGGCGTCAGATCAGTGACAGTGACAGAGAAAGACTGAGCTCCAAAGCCGAAGATGGAGAATTCTGGTAACCTACAGTAAATCTACAACGGAGTATATGTTTTCTAGATCCTTCTAGGGTCACTGATGACAGTGTGTTTTTCTGGAGCGCAGGATGTCCTTCTCTGACTTCATGTGTCATTACTCACGGGTGGAGATCTGCAACCTGACGCCCGACGCTCTGACAGACGAAAGCGTTAATAAATGGGCTCTGTCCAAGTTTGATGGCAACTGGAGGAATGGATCAACTGCTGGAGGCTGCAGAAATTTCCCCAGTAATTAACTCATACAATACATTCGACCCAGGCTCATTGCGGATATGTACCCAGGTCTACATTTCTGGGGACAATGAAATTTGTTTTTGTTTTTGCAAATCCATCAGAGGCCACTGTGTACACTTTTTGATGATCTCAAATTTCTCTTGCGTGCCCTCTTTTCGCTTTAATCCACCAGAGGGCGTAATATACACTTCAGCCGACCAGACCAGCTTGCTGTCGACTGACTGACTGACTGACTGACCCACCCACCCCCTTCCCTAAACCCAACCGATAGTGTTTTTAAAAGCAACCTAGAAAAAGAAAAGCCATTGCAGGCGCGTGATTTCACCACGTTTTCACGTTGTTTATTTGTTTATTATTTTTTGCTTTTGTTTGACCTGGTTTCTCGAACCCCGTCGTCGCAGTCAACTCCGCTCCACGTCCCAAGTCCTACGGCATACTCAGCAGGCTACTGGGCAATCTGGTAACACCGGAAAAGCCGTCAACATGGAGGTAAGCGGTGAGCTGGTAACGCTTAAAGGAACAGAAGCCGTCAGCGGCATCATAGCGCCCCATAGCGTTCGCTTTACGAAATGGAGCCAGAAGTACCTTTGGGTACATATTTTGCGGCCTCCAGAAATGTAGACAGGGGTACATATCCACATGAGCCTGTGTTAAATACGTTAAATATTTTCTGTAGAATTTGTACCAAAAAGTACAAATAATACAGCACTGTACCACTAAACTAATGCAATAATAACACACTATGCAATTTTGGACACAATTTTAAAAACAAATGTTTGGCAAAATTTAGAAAATCCTAAAAGATTCCCATAATCCTAGGATAAATTCTGCAGTCTTTGATGTTCATGACAGCTGATTAATGGTTGTGGTAATTAGATTCATCCGTGAAATGCAATCAAAAGTGGAAAATGTTGTTCAAAAACATACATTTCAAAAGAAACACATTTCAATTCCAGTACTGTGCTCTAAAACATTGGCGTAGACCATGCCTGCAATTCATTTACAATTCTGATATATTTTGTAATACTTATATTGACTTTCATTTCATTTAGATTGATGATGTATAATTCCGAATGAGTCTTGATTAGTGTAAAATCTGACAATTGATATTTTATAGTGTGACATGGGATTATGTTTGCACAGTATGACAAGGATAATTAAATATCAGTTTATGTTTATGTATATATATATATATAAATAAGTTTAATGAACAAAAAATAGATAAAGTATGCTAAACAAAAATACAATACAAATAAATTTTAAACAAAAACAACCAAAAAAACGATGAATACAAGAAACACATTAAAAAAACATCAAACACAAAAAAGCAAAACAAAAGCATACTAAGTAACAAAAAGCAAAACAAAGATTGTAATTAAGCAAAACAACAGTGAACCAAACCATAAACAAAAGCAATAAAAATACAAAAGGTTACTAGACGAATAAAAGTTGTTTAGCTACAACTTAAATATTATTTTGTTTGGTAAAAGCATGAGTCTGACTGCCGTTTTGTTTCTGACAGACTCGTTCTGGATGAATCCTCAGTTTTTGATCAAGCTGGAGGAGCAGGACGACGACCCGACTGATAATGAAGCAGGATGCAGCTTCGTTGTGGGATTGATCCAGAAGAATCGCCGTAAAATGAGGAAGGTCGGAGAGGACATGAACACCATCGGCTTCGCAATCTATGAGGTGAGCGGCCTAAAACAATTCTCGCAGTGACTTTAAAGTCTGAACCACTTTCCAGCTTATTCTAGCCAAGAACTGTCAGAAGTGGTCAGTAATACATTATGAATAAATTAATTCTTTGTATGTTGTCCACAGGTTCCTGATGAGGTATGACCTGCTGAAGCACAAACATATCCAAACATGCAGCACAACTTCCATATGGCTGAGTCCCATTTAATTTTTTCAATTATTTTCTTTTTTTTTCGGCTAAATTTCTCTTTCTAGAGTTTTTAAGTTACTACCATCAAAGTCTAGTCAGACTTTCGGGGTGAAATTAAGTTTTATGCTATATCTTTTCTAACTGACCAGATTTACATTTTTCCTAAAATGATTAGGGAACCTTGGAAAAGATCTCATTCAGGCGTGAAAATGTAAATCTTAGCAATTCATCTATTCATAGTAGCAACATGCTAGAGATATCCCACATAACAAAATGGCTCTGGCCCACACAATCAGCTTTTTCTTGGCCCACATGCCGCAGTGAATTATTTGCAGGTTTATGACTGGACCAAGTCTGGCTTCCAAACAAGAGCCAAACGTGGACCATATCTGGGCCAAGTCACAGCCAAGTTAATAACCCATAAATGAGCCTGAACTGGGCCAGATATGTTGGTGTGTCACGACTGCAATGAAATTGATAAACTTATGAATTATTGCGCTTTAGGCGTGCTATGGCTGTGCTTTTTCTCAAAGTGACCTGAGTGGTAGAATTTTTTTTCTTTATTTAAAAAATAATAAAAATGTATTTTAAATGTGGGTCAATATAGGCCAAACTTACATGGCCGACATATCCATTAATAACATCTGGGCCAAATACTACATTTTACATCTGGCCCAAGTATTGTGTGCCGCCTTAAAGACGGTGCCACCTCTGCCAAACCAGGGCCATGTTTGGCCCACATGCTGTATGCCAGTGCCGGATGAATGCCTGTAAAATCTGGGCCAGAATTCTTTGCTACCTGGGATGCTATGTTAATGCAGGAAATATGCTAGCTATGTGATCATTATAGGAATTTGCTGACTCATGCAATACATATTTAACGACATGCTAATTCATGCTAGCAACATGTTATACATAGGCTACATGTAAAGCATGCCAAAACATTCCAGAAACATGTAAATTCATGGTAACAATATCCTAACCATACGAGGAACATGCTTGCAGTGTGCTAATTTTTGACAACTCTTTGGTACTTCATGGTAATTCATGCTAGCAACATGCTAATTCATACAAATATTATGTTAATCAAATGAGAAACATGCAAATGTGTTAATTGATTATAATGATATGCTAATTAATGCTAGAAACATGTTAACAACGTGCTCATTGATAACAGAAACTTAATTCTAATAAACACTAAAACATTTAGTAACATGCTAATTCCTGACATTGTGATTATATATTTGAAACATGCTGACAACGTTACAACATGCTAGCCATGTGGCTTGTCGGGTCAACATCAAAGTTTGTCATCAACTTTTTAATCTTCTTATTAAAATTAAGATTTTTTTTAGCAAAAGTAGCATAATATGGATGCTTAAAAAAGAAAAATTGACACTCAGTCATTGTGTTGCAGTTTGTGGGGCAGAGGAACGTCCATCTGGATCGTAACTTCTTTGTGCGACATGCTTCAGCTGCTCGGTCCGAGACCTTCATCAACCTGCGGGAGGTTTGCTCTCGCTTCTGTCTGCCGCCCGGAGAGTACCTCATCGTTCCCTCCACCTTTGAGCCCAACAAAGACGGCGACTTCTGTGTGCGCGTTTTCTCCGAAAAACAAGCAGAGTTCCAGTGAGTTCCAGGATACATTTTAGCCACACAGTGAGTAGCCATCAACCCTAAAGAAAGATAAACTCTTCAAACTGAAACTGATCTGTTTTCCAGAGAGCTTGATGATCCTGTCGAGTCCAAGGTTGCGGAGGTAACTGTTTCCACGTTATCCAACATGAAAACGATACTGTATTATTACACAAAAATGCTTTATTTGGATTTTAATATTGTAGATTGAGATAAAAGAGGGTGACATCGATAGCCGGTTCAGGAATCTGTTCAAGCAGCTTGCTGGAGCTGTGAGTATTACAGGATATTGATACAATAGAGCTATTTTTGTTCAAAATCATTTTTATAATCCATATCCAATCTTTTTTTTTTCAACAAGGACAGTGAGATCTCTGCATTTGAGCTGCAAAAAATCCTGAACAACGTGATAGCTAAACGTAAGCATTCTGATCACCTTCACAGGCCATTTTGACACTTTTCTCATACAGATCAAACTATTGACCGTTTATAATTACTTTTTCAAGGCAAAGATATTAAAACTGATGGATTTAGTTTGGAGACCTGCCGCAACATGGTGAACTTACTGGATGTATCCTTTGAATAAATCTGCAGTATATAGTAAACTTGATCAGTTTAATAAAAAAAAAAGTACAGTAGTAACACTAATGTAATGTGAAGTGGACACTGACAAGGGAGTGTGGATCCAAACGCAGGTTTATTAAGAGTAGTCAGGCAAGCAACGGTCAACACAGTGCTTTTAACAATGGTCAAAACAATTGTTTTATGTTTTTAGTTTTAGTTAACTATAATAATAATAACAGGCGAAACAGTGGCTCAGTGGTTAGCACTGTCGCCTCATAGCAAGAAGGTTGCTGGTTCGAGTCCCAGCTGGGTCAGTTGGCATTTCTGTGTGGAGTTTGCATGTTCTCCCCGTGTTGGTGTGGGTTTCCTCCGGGTGCTCAAAAGACATGCGCTATAGGTGAATTGAATAAACTAAATCGGCCGTAGTGTACAAGTGTGTGAATGAGTGTGTATGGACGTTTCCCAGTACTGGGTTGCAGCTGGAAGGGCATCTGCTATGTAAAACATATGCCGGAATAGTTGGCAGTTCATTCCGCTGTGGCAACCCCTGATAAATAAGGGACTAAGCCGAAGGAAAATGAATGAATGAATGAATGAATGTACAATTTGTAGAAGAAAAAAAAGGATGAATCATAGGAAAGCATATGAATTAGTCACTAATTTACCCAATCATAAAACAAATAATAATTGTTATGAGAATGAGTTGTTTTTTTTCTAGTTCATTCTTTCCTTTACTAATGGTTCAGAAAGACGGCACTGGAAAACTGGGCCTGCTTGAATTTAAGATTCTGTGGACTAAAATTGAGCTGTTCGTGGTATGTTTTCCTGCTTCTGTCATATTATTTCTACATTTTGACATTTTGACAAATGTCATAACGCCTGTGTTTGTGTGTCATCAGGACGTCTACAGTAAAAATGACAAAGACCAATCCGGCACAATGAGCTCTGTGGAGATGAGAGAAGCCATAGAGAAAGCAGGTCCGACATTTTTGTGTCTTAAAGGAACAGTGTACCCCAAAAATTACCATTATGTTACCACTTAATCCTCTCATGTCTTTCATGCAGGGTTTTCTCTGAATAATGCTCTGCACCAGATCCTTGTTGCACGATACAGCGAATCCAACCTCACCATCGACTTTGACAACTTTGTGGCCTGTCTCATACGCCTGGAATGCATGTTCAGTAAGTTCTTGATGAAGAAACACATTTGATCATTTGATAAAGTCTGTGTGAACTGAAGGTTGCTGGGACTTTTATTTCAGTGTTGATGTACTTCCAACTGAAACATAATATTGAGTAGGGGCGAGGTTTAATTTTTGCGCATCATTCCCTTCTAGCAAACTAATGGTAAGAGGGGCGTGGTTAAGAATATTGTGGCTGAAGCGTCAAACTGACATCATCAGAGTAGAACCGCAACTCCAAACGCAGATGCAAATGCTCAGATTTTGATTGAAGATTACCAAAACAAACTTTTTTTTCCAGTGGATTAACTGTACACAAAGTATAACAGTGGCTACGTTTACATGGACACCATTAATCAGATTTTAGAACGATTAAGACAATACGTCTACCATGTAAACAGCGTTTTTTGATTAATTTAATCCGATTAAGGTCATAATCGAACTAAACAGAAATCAAATTAAGATGTGGAGTACACCTATTTTAAAGCCATTATTGAAGTGCAGTACAGACATGTAAACACCTTAAACTATTACCGTCGTGTAGGATTTTCGCCACATTTTGCGACAGGATAGTCTATACACACACGGCTGTTTGACACTATTCTCTGCACCTATCGAGTCAGTGAAGGACCACAGACACCTGCATCGCGAAATGCAGAGGTTTTTTTTCCCCCATACGGCGTGCGTATCAAATTCCATTAAAACTACAGTACACTCTTCCAGCAGGTCATACTCACATCCAATATCTCAGTTTGTCACGGGGACATGCATAAAATATTCCTTAATGAAAGTTAAAGTGCCAAACTGCAGTTGACAAATTAAAAATTAAACACCCAAAATTACATGAAACTTCGGAGGAAATGTGTATAGCGCGGTGACGCAATGACGTTAATTGATCTATGTGCTATAACATGCAAAACGGGATCATAAAAAGGAACATTTAAAAAGCAACTCATGTAAACACCTTAATCAGATTATTGTCTTAATAATAAATAGGGGGCTTAGGGTTGGGGGCTTGGGGTTGTGGGGTGGGGGTCGGTCGTCCATGGCCGGAGGGAGAGGGAGATCCACCATCTCACCAGCTGGGCAGACCATCCAGCCACCTCCCCAGCCCAGCCCGCCTCCACCACCACCACCCCGTCCTGGGGTTGGGGGCTTAGGGTTGGGGGCTAAGGGTTGTGGGGTGGGGGTCGGTCATCCATGATCCGAGGTAGATTCACCTCCTCACCCGCTGGCCAGGCACTCCAGCAACCTCCCCAGCCCAGCCCGCCTCCACTACCACCACCCCGTCCTGGGGTTGGGGGCTTGGGGTTGTGGGGTGGGGGTCGTCCATGGCCAGAGGGAGAGGGAGATTCCAAATAATTCGATTACTGATGTCCATGAAAACATAGTCTGCGTGCTCTAGCCAAATAAACATTGTCAATTTTGATTTCACGCAGACTTTAAATGTGACTTTATATATCTCATTTTCAGAGGCATTTAAGGTGCTGGACAAGGACAAGAATGGCACAGTCGAGCTGAACATGATGGAGGTTTGTATTATTGTTAGTCATGTGACACTCGGTGAAGCTTCTGGAACGATCTACAATCCTGTTATCGACATTTTATGAAGAAAAACGTTACAAATTGGGGAATTTTCATTTTTTGAGATCTGTTTTGCACAGATATAAGTCTAAAAAAGTATTATTGTTAACTGGACTTCACCAGTGTATTGTGGAAAAAAAAACATGGCATCTGAAAGTTGCATTTAGGGGTCATTTTGTGTAGAAATGCTCATTTTTTAAAAGTTCCAACACTATTTTTTTGCTTCAGCTATTAAATATAAAGGTCACCAGTTAAAACAAAAAATGATATCCTAAAGTTGCATTTGGGGGTCAGTTTGTGTGTAAATTTTTTGACCAACTCTTTAGTCACTTCTCAGAGGAAATTGGTATTGCAGTAATGACATATTAGCATTATCATTTACATAAACTATTTTTGGTTCAGTTCGTTTAAATGTTTATGTTTGACCAACTTTTTTGATGTCCTTTTTAGCTCATTTGAAAAATGTAGTAATTAAATATGAGTTATCAGTTAGTTCAATTGAATATCATACAGTTGTATTTAAAGGCAAGTTTGACTTCAAAAGTTCATTTTCGACACTCTTTCCACTATTGGTGTCGTTTTTGTGAGAGTATTGTATAGTCGTATTCGTAGTTATCATTTTGTTACAAGAAATATGACATCAAAAAGTTGCATGAAAGAGTCAAGTTGGGCTTAAATGTAAATTTTTTAGTTCTGATGTCATTCTAGCAAGAAATCGGTATTTTAGTATCTAAATATAAGCATTGTCAGTTTGATGATATAAATACTCCATTTGGTGGTCAGCTTGTGAGTGTATGTTTATTTTTTGTCAACCTCCGCCAACAATAAGTCTGTATATTTTATAATATATTTTGTCTCCCTCTAGTGGCTGAATATTTCCATGCTCTGAGGAAAGTAAACAGGACTGTGGACAGCTCGGTGGAGTTTCTTACACATCGCACTGATCCAAAGTGAAAAATGTTTTATACATTTAAACTAAATGTCTTGCTACTTGTTTTCCAAAATTAGGGGGTGCATATGCTAAACAGAACCGGTTCACTGTTTAGCGTGATAAGAGTTATTCTTTGGGAGATTTAGTAGTTTTCTTGAATTACTCTTTTAATAATACACTATAGGGAATTTGCTAGCTAATAGAGTATTATATATATATGGCAAAATATGTTATATTATTTATTACAGAATTTGTTTTGCTCATGGTGTGTAAAAAGTAGTAACTGGATACGGGTATAAGAAACAATGTGTATGTTTTTCTTCACTTTGTCTAATTTGGGTATGAATGTCTTACATGAGCGATGGATACTTGATTACTTATCATGTTTAAAAAGGGCTTTATGAATTTAATAAAAAAGATAACAATTTGATCTGTGAGACTGTCGAAAATCTTTTGTGCAAGCAAATGCTTTCCCCTACAGGCCCCCTAATGAAGCATTATTAATATACCTTATCAATTATGTAGATCATTTACAGAACCCTATGTGAGAACCCAATTAAATTAATGCTTATTCTTGTTCTTTTCGAAAGATAGTTCTTATCAGATATTAGTACTCTAGATTAAAACTTAGGGCAGCATGGTGGCGCAGTGGGTAGCACAATCGTTTCACACCAAGAAGGACGCTGGTTCGAGCCCCGGCTTGGTCAGTTGGCATTTCTGTGTGGAGTTTGCATGTTCTCCCCATGTTTGCGTGGGTTTCCTTCGGGTGCTCCGGTTTTCCCCACAATTCCAAAGACATGCAGTATAGGTGAATTGGGTAAGCTAAATTGTCAGTAGTGTATGTGTGTGAATGAGTGTGTATGGATGTTTCCCAGTGGTTGCAGATGGAAGGGCATCCGCTGCGTAAAGACATATGCTGGATAAGTTGGCGGTTCATTCCGCTGTGGCGACCCCAGATTAATAAAGGGACTAAGCCAAAACGATAATGAATGAATGAATGATTGGAACTTATTAAAGACAATTGTATTTATTTTATACTAGTACTTAATTTAATAGTTGTTAGTTGTAAGCAGTAAATTTAGAGGAAATAAAATACTAGTAACATTTCAAATAAACACTAGAAGTACAAACGTGTTAGTGCTCAATGAATGAGGATCAGTGTGTAATGAATCTAATAAATAAATATCTACTTAAATAATAATCTAATAAATAGGTATTAGTATGTAACGATTAAGCACTACTGTATATTAATAACTTCTACCGAATAACTACTATGGAAATTGCCACAATTGGAATACATACTTATCATAAGTATAAACTAAATAGTCCATATCTAATAGTTTATATCTAAAAGGGATTACTAGTATCTAATGTGTCAAATACTAGTATTTAATGGGAAAGATTTTTAAAAAATACATAATTATGCACAACTATCATGTATGACCAGCAGAGGAGCTGTCACGTACAAAACTGAATTACACCAGTATTCTACTGGGCTGATAACACTTTTTTTAATCTGACTTTTATCACTTGCCTTGTGTAATATTAGTATAGCCTACTTCTTAAAATAAATAAATAAAATACATGTATAAATCATACATTTTAGAAATATGCATAAAGGCAGAAAAGTTACTGACAGAAAACATTTTTGGTCATACTTGTAAATGTTGTCAACATGTTCATTGAAAAGAGAATTATTTGGCTTGTGTTGTGAAACTCTGAAGAGAAAATGTTGCACTGCTAGTGTTCATTGGTGCCGCTCACACATCTTTAAACCCACACCCTTTGATTTGCTGGTATTATTCATGTGCAAGGACCCTCATCTACACTGCACCAATAACTCTTAGGCAGAATGCCACACGAATGGGGGACTTATGAGTGGACTCTGAAGCTCTGAAAGTAGACAGCGCACTCATCCGCATCATCTCCAAAGTTTTGGAGGACCTAGGGTTTCATTGGCCGGCCCCTAACAAGCTTGACCCTAGCTCATGTAATGAAAGGTATCTACAAGGAAGCTGCTCACACCCTTCTTGCCTGCCATCTACAATGAGCTTACCAAGACACGATGACTCTGCTATTCGGCCAGAGCAGGCCATCTTTTATAGCTGCCCTCACCTCTGTTGAGAGTCTACAGAGCAAAGGGTCTACTCAAATCTTCCGCTATTGAAAGAGGCTGCCACTTTATATTTCTGCCCACCTTCTGCTATTGGACTGAGGGCCTCCAAAGGGGTTCCTCTGAAATATGGACAACTTTGAACAATACTATCACTATCAAGAAGCTCCGCACCCCCACGGACCTGGCTCTACAAGATACCAAAGCAGGGATCCCCATACTCAGTCCTGGAAGGCCGGTCTCCTGCAGATTTGAGCTTCAACACTAATAAAACACACCTGAATAAGCTAATCGAGGCCTTGCTAGGTATACTTAAAGCTTCCCTGCAGGTGTATTGAGACAAGTTGGAGCTAAACAAAGGTTTGGTGACCCTTGTATTAAAGCAATGGCCCAAGTGATCGCCTGGGTTTATCTTCTCAGAGGCAGGGGGTGATGACACACGCCTCCAACTCAGGTTGATGTGCTCTATTAGAGGGCCAACCAGTCATCTGGCTCCTGGAAAGCTCTGGAGCAGTGCCTGCATATCAACTGCCTCGAGATAATGGAGGTTTTCCTAACCCAGGTGGACTACACAATGGTGGTGTCTTAAAAATCCCCATACTCTAATATATATCATAATCTGCATACTTTACAGCAGTGTTTCTCAACCACATTCCTGGAGGACCACATTTTTTGTTTCCTTAACCAAACACAACTAATTCAGATCATCAGCTAATAAGCAGAGACTGAAAGACCTGTAATGGGTGTGACAGACAAAGGAGACATGTGGTGTTGGTGGACCTCCAGGACCGTTGTCAAGAAACACTGGTTTACAGAATAGCTGAATGCTTTCTTCTTCTGTCAGCACATCACAAAGTTCTCTCACTGAGAGCGGTCTATGTGCTGGACATTCTGAACACTGGAGCAAATATGCTCTCCAGAGGCAATGGAGTCGCAGGCCAATGCAGGCTTCAGTAGATCTGGTCTTCAGGAATTCAGAGGTCGACCACTTCACCTCAGAAACAGTGAGTCTACATTTATGTATGTACATGTATGTCCTCGCCTTACAGGCTCAAGTTATATCTGTCTAGACCTAATAGTTAAATTAGACTTATTTCCACTTTTCTCATCAATGTTTGGGACTTAATCTTTGCTGACTTGCAAGACCCTTATCTGAAGTGCTTTGACATCGGAGCCTTGAGTGGATGAAATTCTTGATTCTGATTGGCTGGAAGGTGTGCAATAAAGTCCTTTAATGCACAGTTAACTCCAGTCAGTTTTGATCACAGTGCAACATTAATGCGCTTCCCTCACACAGTAGTAGTAAGCATAGTAACTTAGTGACAGTTGACAGAGCCTTATTCATTAGTGTAATCTCAAGGACATTGACCTGTGCTTCACCAGGAGCCTATGGGGATCAATTAACCATCACAAATACGCTCAACATATTTGCAAAGAGGTAAGCTAACACATGATACTAGGAGTTATTAGATATACCTGTCACATGCACTTCCTCTTTCTGTCTGTGTATGATTTAAAGCAGGGAATAGGAGCTCTAACTGTCAAAGATTTGGTCAAATATTGCGCTGCAAAGAGCAAAACTAGTTCCAAATTGTCTAACTTGGCAACCGACTATGCTATAAGGGTGATAATAAAGGGCTTGCCTTGAGTTAAAGGATTTTAAATGCACTCCATTTCACGTCGGGCAGATCTTGGCCTCCACATAGGGCATTTATCCTTTAATGCAAGGTAATCCATAGATCAGGGGTGCTCAACCCCGTTCCTGGAGATCTACCTTCCTGGAGATTTCAGATCCAACCCTGATCAAACACACCTGAACCAATAAATTAGGACCTGAACAGCACTTGATAATTATAGGCAGGTGTGTTTGATATGGGTTACAACTGAATTTTGCAGGAAGGTACATCTCTAGTAACAGGGTTGGTCACCCCTGCCATAGATTATCCCTTACACAAAACTCGGTCCTGGAGGGCCAGTGTCCTGCAGAGTTTAGCTCCAACTTGCCTCAACACACCTGCCAGGAAATTTCTAGCAAGCCCAGGTGTATTTGATTGGAGCTGGATCCAAATTATGCAGGACACTCATCCTCCAGGACAGAGTTTGGGCACCCCTGCCTTACATGTTCTAAGACTCACGCTTCAGTTAGACTAATCTGAATGGTGAGCTAGGCTGGCTGACCCCATCCCCTCTGATGGGCTAAAGCTCCAATAGCCAATAGTTTGTGCAGAAATGTAAAACAATCATTCTTCATTATTTGAGAATACACAATGGATTTCCCCATATGCCATAAAATGCAATGTGTGTTCCCTTATCAGTATCCAGAGTGGGGGGGGTTTCAGATTGTTTTACGTATTGCTTTATAACTAACATGCATGAAACTAAACCTGATCATCTTTGGAAGTGCAGAAAGAAATTTAGTTCTGATACTTTAAGTATAGTTTAAGGTCTCAAACTGGATTCCTGCAGCGCCAGAGCTCTACAGTTTAGCTCTAACCCTAATCAAACACAGCTGATCCAACTAATCAAGGTGTTAAAGACTACTTATGGACCACGGACTATCGATTCCCTCCAGGAATTGAGTTTGAGACCATTGGTTTAAGATAAAAAGCAAATATGAATGTAGTAGTATACTCGAGTATGTTTCCTTCAATATGGAATTTCCTAAATTTAAAACAAATGTTCTCCAATAATTACCAGTATACCTATACGTTTACACCCAATCAGAACCTACTTGGACCTGCACATTCCCAGCTTCACCACAATTTTTGACCGCCTTTGACTTTCTAGTCTACAGTTTAGCCTCTTTTTTGTTTGGCCAGAGCAGAACTGGTCCCCCAGCTGAGCCTGGTTTCTCCCGACATTTGTTTTGTATTTCTGGCAATTGTTTGTCCTTTGGTTCCTTGCCACAGTCATCTTTGACTCTTTGGTTGGGGTTGGTAGAGCTGCTTTTTTTCTAGTAGATCATCCTTTAACAGAGACATTTGTATTAAACTGGACTGAATCAGTTTTGAACTATACAACTAGATCTACATCAGCAACCTACCACTACTCTGCTACCTGTCTTACTCTTGTATGCTGAATATGTCCCACAAACGGAAATATTGTAGAAATAACGGTCACTAAACTTGTAACAAGTACAAATGCAGTACAAACAGTATTAAATTTATTTTAGGGCTTTACAATTGACCCATATAATACAAAATCAAAGTATAATCCACAAAAATGCACTTATTTTTATTACAAAGTGACGCTTTTAAATAATCTTACAATGTTTAAATGAAAATGACATTTTTTTTGTGGGAATGTGTTTATATTAACGTTAACTTCATTTGATTGCTAGTTAACACTTAATATTACAATTTAATTTAATTTGCAAAACAAAAAATGTATTGTAGGGCTTTATAATAGCCACAAATACCACCATTTTGAAGAACAATCTACCAAAACAAAACTGTTCTAAAGTTTTTAAATAACATTGAAATATTTAAGGTAATATTATAATAAAATGTGCACCTTTTCTTTTTTACTTTGTAAAAATGACCACACTGAACAATTGACAAACACACGATTTTCTTCATATTTCTCTGTCACAAATGACAGCTTAGGTTTCAGTTCAAAATACACTTACTTCCTCGTGCAGGGGAACCACATTTAATACTTGTCATCAAAAAGCAAATGGTTTCATTCACATACACACACGCACAAAGGCACACAACCAAACACAATATCATATTGCATTATAGCCTATTATTTAGTATGATTCCCAGCTCAGCACGGCCTGCTGGTTGAATGAATATCCCTCCAAAATGAGGCCATCTGATTTGTGTTGTCAGTCAGTACTGCTATGAGGTGAGAATAGTAACAGCGATTGTAATTTGGTGGATTCACCACAATCTGACCCATGTTTGATAGTTTGATAGGGGAGATACCTAACTGCTCCAAACACATTCCCAGATACACATCTTCTATATATAGGGGCTTAATTTTCTTCGATTCCTGGAGAAACTTTTGAGGCAGGTCCAAAGAAATTATGTAACACATGCCCAGAGGATACGGAGGATATTCGTTTTTGGGGTAAACCTCGTGGGGGAGGAAAAACTTGTTGGATGGATTTCGGATGACGGGACTACCATTCCACACTAACCCAGACATATAGTTGCTCGGCACTGTATTCAGACCCACAAGCATATTTATTAGGTTGTTCATGTTGAGCAGCACATCGGCGTCCACTTTTACAGCGTAAGACGCCTGTTGACACTCCCTGCTGAGCCACTCCATCATCATCATGGTTTTAATGGTCAGGTTCCTGTAGCTGTCCTGGAAGTTGCTTTGTAGAAGGTCTTTGTATTGCTGGCTCTCGTTACGGAGCTGCTCCTGCAACGTTTCTTCATCATTTCCACTATGCAAGCCCAAAATAAACAGAACAAGCACCTCTTTGCCCCCAACAACTTTTTTTCCGGCCCATGTGTTTCTGATCTCACTGCGTGCATTAAAGTCCTGTGGTGGCACCGGGACAATAATCACCACATAGGGTTTTCGCTCTTCACATATGCCCGGCTGGTCAATGATGAATTTGTAATTTCGAGGGTAAGCGACATGGTACAATCCAGGATCTTCTTCAGTGTTTGGGTAGTCTGTGGTTGGTCTTTTTGCTTCTCTTTGCACTTGATCGTGGAGCCAGGATTTTGTCATAGGGTTATGACCGAGGTAGATCATTAAAGCAATTCCTGGAACCAGGAAACAAACCAGCAGCAACTTCTTACAGGACATCTGTCCAAATGAGACACCACTGGAAGGGAATGAAAAGAGCCAATGACTAGTAAGATTTCATCATAAAGACATCAGAGAGAAATTTTTAACTCAAAATTAAAACACATGCCAAGTTCTTAGCAATGCACTATTGGTATTCATGTTGGTTTTTAAACACTTCAACAATCATTTATTTTATTTTCGGCTTAGCCCCTTTATTAATCTGGGGTCGCCACAGCGGAATGAACCGCCAACTTATCCAGTATATGTTTTACGCAGCAGATGCCCTTCCAGCTTCAACCGATCACTGGGAAACCCATTCAAACACATACACTACGGACAATTTAGCTTACCCAATTCACCTATACCACATGTTTTTGGACTTGGGGGGTGTGGGGGGGGGGAACCGTAGCACCCGGAGGAAACCTACGCGAACACGGGGAGAACATGCAAACTCCACACAGAAATGCCAACTGACTCAGCCGTGGCTCGAACCAGTGACCTTCTTGCTGTGAGGCGATCGTGCTACCCACTGCGCCACCGTGATGCCCCCACTTCAACAATCTTTAACTTTAATGATTAAAAAAAGGCCTTTCCTTGGAGCGAGGTTGGTGTACAGAATGAGTTATTGAATATTAATATCAAATCAATGAAATTTGAAGGACCATACAGGAGTCTCGCTTATAAAACTTTGAATCTAAACCATCCTACAATTGAACACAAGTAAAATATTCCTTTATTTAATAAAGATTATGGTTCATATAATCACTTAAAGTGGTCTAATTAAGTTAAAATGTAAGTTAAATATGCTTATTTAGAGTTTACTTACAGCTGCGCACAGTCTCCCATTAAGTTTGTTTATTATATATCACAACTTTTGTATGGGAAGTAGGGTTGTCAAAAGTATCGAGTTCGGTATCAATCGGTACTGAAATTTTAAAACATCCATTTCCCGCTAACATTTGAGCGATGTTGATCGCGTACTTAAACACCGCTGATTGGTCATTGTGTTCACATGCTCAACAGAAATGACTGTGACTGGCCATGAAGGTCATCAGTTCACCATCACTGTTCACCAAGTGTAAACACAGATACACGGACACTGGAGCGGTTACTTGGTCTCAACATCGCATAAATGTTAGTGGGAAATACGTTTTTAACATTTGAACTGATGACCAACTCCAGTGTCCATGTAACCACATACAAAACTGTGTAACTACTACAATATTTTACTCATTTAAACTATACTTGGATTATTAGATGTTTGTGTTCCAGAAAATACTATGGTTGTCAACAGCTCTTGCCTCAGTAAGGTTTTAATTTATTTTCTTGTCATTCCGGTCTAAGTAGATGAGCAGCTCAGCCGTTCCTGTGAGGAAATTTTCTTTTTGGGGTTAATGACGTTAAATGAGCACATCTCACATGCTTTACATTGAAAAACTCGACTGGATTGGGGCTGTTATTTTAACAACAGGACAAAAAAAGTGATTCACTTAAATTGTATCTGTAATGAATTATATTATTTGTCAGAAAATAAAATGTTCGTAAGAACCAATTTGAGATGATATTTAGATTTGCACTTCTCAGATTTTATCTTTAAAAAAAAATTAAGAAGATTTTTGTGCTCCACTGCTGTACTTAAGTACATATTTTAAGTATGTGCTTATGGAATATGGAGTATTTTTAAGAAAACTTTTACTTCACTACATTCATAATAGTGGTGTTTAATTGATGATCAAGCTGAATTTCATCAGTTAACCTGTTTAATCAGTTCACAAAACTACACTGAAAATAAACAATTAATTTGTTACTTGAACTGACATCTTCTCACAAGTCAACGATTCACTGATTCAAATGATCTTTTCAGAGTGAATCTTAATTAAACGATTCACTGATTCAAATGATCTGTTCAAAGTGAGGCTCCAGTAAATTATTTACTGATTCAAATGTTCTGGTTTTTTTTTTGTTTTGTTTTTTTATTAAAGTAAAGAGGTAGATCAAATACAATTACATGCATAGAGACAAATGATACAAATCATTGAAAAACTGCACAGAAATATACACAAAAACAAACGAACTCCAGGGTAACAAAAATAAAAATAATATAATTAAGTTACACCTGTTCAGAGTGAGTCTCCAGTAAATGATTCATAATTTAAATGATCTGTTGAGAGTGAGTCTCCAGTAAATGATTCACTGATTCAAAAGATCTGTTCAGAGCATGTCTTC
>CAIGQW010053975.1:294980-316751 GCA_903798125.1 Danio choprae | reverse complement strand
TGATTCAAAAGATCTGTTCAGAGCATGTCTTCAGTAAATGATTCACTTATTCAAAAGATCTGTTCAGAGCATGTCTCCATTAAGTGGTTCACTGATCATTGTGTGAATGTGGTTTCACGTGTTTTTCACATGAAAATAATAATTTCCTTTATATTTCCTAAATAAAAATTCATCATCATAAATACTTTCACTTTCATTACGCAAGTGTATTAAAATCAAGTACTTTTGTATTTTGACTAAATTAATAATGAAAAGAGGACTTTAATTTTTATTAGGGAAACTGTACTTCTACTTAAGTGCCTAATTTTGTGTACTTTGCCCACCACTATGTGTGTGTGTGTGTGTGTGTGTGTGTACACAAAATGTTTTAAAATGTAACTTAATAATTTAGGCTAAATATATGAACATGTTGATCATTACTTTAATAAGTGTCTAATTAATGCATAAACAACCACCCTTAGTTAATTAATAAATATACATACATTTGCGTCTACACACCAACAAACAATAACGATCTGTTCATTTTTAGAAGATGCCTTTCACTCTGCATTGCCTCTTGCAACCAGCAGATGTCCCCAGTGTGCTAATAGCGCATCTGACCAGTGGATCCAGCTCGTGTAATGTGTTATCAATCAAATCAGAGAACTTACAGAGAATTTAGCTATCGCAGTCAGTGTAGGGGTATAAAATAGCCAGTAAAAGAAGCACACAAACACTATGAAACTAACACTGCATAACTGAGCTACTTTTATTTTTATACTTCAATTTGCTAGCCTGGCTTGCATAACTTCCATTATCATTATTTTCCATGGTTCATTTAAAAGAGAGCTTAAGATAAAGCAGAGCTTCTCCACAATGTCATATGTAGCTTTAAATTACACAAGCCCTTCATATATTTCAATAGAATCTGACTGGCTGTCAGCATTTTATTGTTTATTAGCTGGGGAAAATCATTCTGAACGTGATCACAATGATATCGTTTACCGTTATAGCTGTGGTCTGAACTCTGCTGCTGTTTCACATTCAGAACAATGTTAAGAATGCTATTTTGTTATCATTATCTTGATAGTTATCGTGCTTGGTGTAAACAGGCCTTTACACAATTACAGATCTATTCACAGATAAACTACCAAGAAAAATCTCCATTGACCAACATCCTTGTATTTCTCAGCCTCTATTTGCTCGTTGCCTCTTACTTGTTTTCCCCGAATTTCACCATCATGTCCTCATCATCAGTTGTTGTTTAACAATGTCACCTGGGGTTCAATACCTCATGAGAGTACTGTAGTATGCAAAGTGGGTGGTCTGCCATGTTTTTTCCAGTTAAGTTTGAATATTATTACACCCAGAGTCCTTACCCCAAAACCCTGTCCTGTAAAGGGCAATGAGGGTAAATGTGACAGAGCTATAGAAGCAGAATAAAGCTGGTGGAGCAAATGTTTATGAGCAACACCAGTCTCAAGTCCCAGGGAGGAGCTCCACAGGGAGAAAAGCAGGAGAGACAATAGAGGGCATGCATTGACGTCGCTTTCCCACATCAAGAGTGGCAAAACATTCCAAGAAGAGGCTGGATGTAATAGAAGCTACTGCGAAAAATGACTGCCAATTATCAGCTTAAATAAAATTTGGACACCCGAGAAACCTATAATGATAATAACAATGGGTGTTTTTGTTTTTAGTTGTTTGTATATCACATTTAAATGTAACTGGACAGGAATGATTGAGTAGTTTTTTTAGTAGAATGATGATTTTTTTTTGTCTACCCTAAAAATGTCAAATATAAATAATAATTAAATATAAAAAATATTTTTTTTAAGAATCAAAATCTAAAATAAATATTGATAAAACATAAAACTTCAAAATAAAATATGAAAATGAAATCAAATAAAAATGCAAAATGTCAACATTGTACTTTCAAGACTGCAACTTTCTAACAATGCTGTTATTCATGATTCTGTCTGCATCCCCGTAATGGCGTGTAATATTGGGCTCTTATATATTACTGTATTATCAATTCTTAATATTTAGTGGCTTTTCACCCACCCTGTAAAAAACATATGAGCAATACCATGCAAATGCATGAAAAAAATTAAGTTTTCACCAAAATAGTGAAACCCTTTCTAAGTTTTTTTTCTGCGTAGGCTTGTACATGTAGCGTATATCTGTGTAGGCTTGTATATGTAGCGTATTTCTGTGTAGGCTTGTATATGTAGCGTATTTCTGTGTAGGCTTGTATATGTAGCGTATTTCTGTGTAGGCTTAGTATATGTAGCGTATTTCTGTGTAGGCTTGTATATGTAGCGTATTTCTGTGTAGGCTTGTACATGTAGCGTATTTCTGTGTAGGCTTGTACATGTAGCGTATTTCTGTGTAGGCTTGTATATGTAGCGTATTTCTGTGTAGGCTTGTATATGTAGTGTATTTCTGTGTAGGCTTGTATTTTACAGTACTGTAAAAATACTCAAAAATGTCTCTGTCAATGTTTTCAAACAAATATATTTGATTTACCAAAGTCACACAAGTGTCAATTTCACATCCGTCACATCCTTAACGGAGAAATGTCATATCCATAGCAAAGCTTTTTCCTCATAAATGCAAAAATGTTAAATAAAATAACATCAATGATTTTTGTTTTATAGAGAGCCAACTCTTATCCTTTTGGTTAGCATTATTTCATTTTTGGGTTGTGCAGTTTAATTGATCTATTAATTGATCTGAAGTATGCTGTACACTTCAAATTCGCATACTTTTTTGGTCACATCCGTAACGCATGATTATTTTCCTCATTTAAAATATAAAATGTGTTTACAGAACCATATTGATATTTTTCTGATCAAAAACTACTAACCACAGAGTTAGGGGAAAATATAAACAGATGTTTCAATATGATGTTAACATATACAGTACTTTCTCTGTGAATTTATGTTTTAAGTGCAAATGTCACATCCATAACGCACCAACGCAACAGTTATTTTGAGGGTCACAAGCTGAAAAGTTTAGGGACCCCCGTATTAACAGCAACGGTTCAATATGTAATTTTAAAGTTATTGGCAATGCAGACTTTATGATACAAACAACCTACTTGCCATGTCATGTCTGTATCAGTCGAATTTTTAAACAGCTTGTCTATCTAATCTTCTATTTATCTGTTTTGTGAAGCACTACTGGTGATAAAACGCGTGTCTCGCTACTGTAACTTAAGACTATCCGTCTCGCATATATAATGGATAATAATGAATATTGTTTTACAATGGCTGACTGACAAAACCTTGCAATTACACCAAATATGAGATGCTGAAGTGTATAACACGGGCTAATTCTTGTTGAATCTTTTGGTGCAGTCGCTCGCACAACTTCTCAGATTTCATGGATTCAAAATCAATTATGTTTTATATTAGCGCTGTGCAATTTGATGATATATATATATTAAAAGTCTATCATTTCATATTGTGTTCTGTTGTTTATTTCGTGGTGTCACAAAATTCAGTGCTTACGGTAATACTTCTTCATAATTTATACAAGCACAATATTATACGCCATTACAGCATGCAGATAAACACATGAATAACAGCAATGTGGGAAAGCTGCAATCTTAAAAGTACAATGTTGACATTTTGCATTTTTATTTTATTTCATTTTCATATTTTATTTCATGTTTTTGAAAAGTGTTTTATATTTTATTAATATTTATTTTAGATTTCTACATTTGTACTGAAACATTTGCCCTAAAGTTCTAAATAAAGTGAGAAATATGATCACATATGAGTACATATTGTATTAAAGTGTAAGTATTCATTTATTGAATTTACTGAAAAGGTGCTATATTGTATATATATATATAGTTATCAAGATATGAAATGACTTATGAAAATGAGAATTTTGTCATACCACCCAGTTCTATTTTAGATCTTATTTGCATATGTTGTTTCCAACAATGTTGCTGAGCATAAAGTAAAATACAGAGAATAACTAAATAAATGCCACTTTAGGTTGTAAATGTGAAATGAAAGTGTGTGTGTGTGTGTGTGTGTGTGTGTGTGTGTGTGTGTGTGTGTGTGTGTGACCCAACTACTTCTGGGAGTAACGGTGCAGTCACATTAAAATTTGAGCACACGAAGCGCTGTTCATTTGATGCGTCACACCATGACGTCTCAGTCCTCTGTTGGATAAACAACGTTCAAATTCACATTTCCGAGTTAAACAAACTGAACTTTTGCATGTATATAAATGGTCTAAAGCACGGGTGTCAATTCCAGTTCCTGGAGGACGGCAGCTCTGCACAGTTTAGTTCCAACTCTACTTAAACACACCTGATCAAACTAAGTTCCTTGAGTCCTTCAGGTGTGTTTGAAACCTACAGGTAAGTGTGTTGGAGCAGGGTTGGAACTAAACTGTGCAGAGCTGCGACCCTCCAGGAACTGGAATTGACACCTGTGGTCTAAAGTAAGTCCACACTCAATGCTCCAGTCTTTAGTACTATAAAAAAGAAACGATTTCTCATAATTCAGGTCATGATTACTATTACTAATGGCCAAATAAAACACTTTGAATTAGTGCTGCACAATATATCGTTTCAGCACTGATATCGCAATGTGTGCATCCGCAATAGTCACAATCGCAGAATATGCAACATTGAGTTGGGATTACAGTGATGAAACACATGTGATTTGTGAATTTGACCATAATATAATGTTTTAAGGCCCGTGACTGTCAGAGCATTTTAGCAGCATTTAAAGCATTTTAGCAAGTTTGATAAAGATAAATTGTTTTTTAATTATTTATATGATTAAGACTATGCAATATTACATTACATTTTATTATTCCCTTTCTGTACCTGAACACTGTTGGACTCTCCCCAGAAAGCCATAAAGCACTGTTTATTTCACTTTAATGTTTGCTCCATTGTGTTTATTTATGACTGTAGTTTGTTTATTAATTGCAAATAATAAATTACATAAAATATATTCATATTTTACTCCCCTACTATTTTACTTTAATCCTAATTACTTAGGATTTAATCAATCAATAACTTTAACTATTTTTTCTATATCGTGCAACCCTACTTTGTATTTGTAATTTAATACACAAATATGTTACAAATATTTGTGTACCTCAATATATTCGCTTGCATTTTGCAATTGTCCATTTTAAAGAAATAACCTTATTCCACACTGAAAACAGCTTATTCTTACTGAAAAAAGACAATCATTTCTATTCGTTTAGAAAGTACTTCTTGATTTCAGAATCTTTAGACATCTGGCATCCGTTCTTCGTACCTGGCTTAAATGATCTAAGATGATTTGGCAGATCCTGGATCTTTTCATCTTGATAACTGATCTCTGGCTAATTTGGTTCTTCAAACAAGTTCGCGAATCAGATTAAAATGTCTGGATGAACTGATCTGAGATCGCTGCGTGTGTTGTGAAGGACAGATCTATCGATCCACGAAATCATGATCAGCAATGCAACGATTGGCTGACGACACAGCAGCGTAATGACATCATCTGGTAAAATACTATTATCCATGTGAGCAAAATTATATAAAATGCGTAGTGAACTGTTTGTTAATTATGATACCCAATAACTTTACACCTTTGTTGTGGGCTGCAGGCTTTACACTTTCATGTGTCAAGAGTATTTAGCAATTTATTTAGTTTTACATTTAGAGCTGGTTATCTTGATGGTCTTTATAGTAGCCCAGGCCTATTCAAGTTTCTTAATCGGCGTAAGGAATAATAACTGTTTAAATGAAATTTGCATCAAAAAAGCATTTTGATATCGGTAAAGGTGTCTGCAACTTTTGCGAAGCATCAAATCACTGGCCTATTAGCTGTCAAAACACGAATATTGTGCATATCTAAATTGTACTAAAGCTGGGTCAGTACCTTAAAATAGTACGTGTTTGTGTCTAAAAAGTCCATATTAATAAATGTTCTCTTTGAACCCCTTAAGGAGAATCACCCCAGTCTTTGTACAATTATATTGTACAATTGTTCAATTATATTTAAACTCCCCAAGTGTATATAACTACTACTGTAAGAAAATACCAGCCTTCGGTACATACTTTCAGTATTACCTTTGCTTGAAAAGACCTGATCTAATCCTGTTTATATGAAATAGGCCTGCTCCCCAGCAGGTTTGAGCTACCAGACCTGTTGCTATGACAACAACTCTTAGAAGAGTTTTGAAGAACCAAACGATCCTGGATCGTGTCAAATCGTCAATAGCCAAATCCAGCTAGCTGAGTAATCCACGTACGAAGAACGAACCCCTGGACTAGAAACTACAAAACATTTTTTGCAGTGTTCTGTTGAACACGAAAAACAAGATATTGTGAAGAATGTTGTAAAAAGCAGCCATTGACTTCCATAGTAAGAACAAAAAATACTATGGAATAGGGCTGCACAATATATCGTTTCAGCATCAATATCGCAATGTGCACATCCGCAATAGTCCCATCGCGGGATCTGCAACGTTTTATAGTCGATCAGCACAACAGTTCAGAACCCGAGATTTGTGGTATCGCTACAGAGTTTAACCATAATAGTGAAGGTTTATTATTTGATTCGCTTTTAAGGAGTATTTCATTTAAGTTTAAAACATTCAGTCTTTAGTAATTCATTCATTCATTTTCTTTTCGGCTTAGTCCCTTTATCAATCAGGGGTCGCCACATCGGAATGAACTGCCAACTTATCCAACTTATATAGCTGCAACCCATCACTAGGAAACACCCATACACTCTCATTCACACACATACACTACAGACAATTTAGCTTACCAAATTCACCTCTAGCGCATGTCTTTGGACTTGTGGGGGAAACCGGAGCACCCGGAGGAAACCTACGCAATCACAGGGAGAACATGCAAACTCCACACAGACCCAGCCGAGGCTCGAACCAGCGACCTTCTTGCTGTGAGATGACAGCGCTACCCACTGCGCCGCCCATCCAATTCACCTATAGCTCATGTCTTAAGACTTGTGGGGGAAACCGGAGCACCCAGAGGAAACCCACGCGAACACGGGGAGAAATGCCAACTGACCCAGCCGAGGCTCGAACCAGCAACCTTTTTGCTGTGAGGCAACAGTGCTAACCACTGCGCAGCCATCTTTAGTAATTATGTATTTTTATTTTAGGAATTTGATTTGACAAATTTCAAAAATTCAACATTCACTGTTAGCTTTGCTCTTTCCCATTTATCTACACTCGTAATGTGTTTCTTATATTTTGTGCATGATTCACTCCCCTACAAAATAATCGCAATTAATCAACTATTTACAAATAAAGCTATTTAAGCCATCTGGTGAAATTGTATTCATATCGCAGAAAAACTAAATATCGCAATGCCAGATTTTTCCAATATTGTGCAGTCCTACTATGGAAATTAATGGCTGTTTTTCCCCCACCGTATTTCCATATATATTCCTTTATGTTCAATAGAAGAAAGAAACTCAGGTTTGGAACAGGTTGAAGAGAAGTAAAATGACAGAATTCTCATTTTTGGGTGAACTATCCCTTTAAATGTAATTCATAAAGAACTCTATTTACAAAAGAGTATCTGAATCAATTAAAATGTCAGTTATTTCAGCCATACCTTTGTCTGTGATATTGAAGCCTCTAGTTCCTCCTAAGCTCCAACAAACTAAGGCAGGATTACTTAGTGAAACACCAGAGCAACCTGTTCTACCAGAAACAACAGCCGCTATAACGCCTAATTACAGACTCAAGTCCTATAATGTGTATTTGATTTATCCTGAAGGGACAGAATAAATAAAAACTACTCTCCTTCAAGTGGTTCCAGATATTTATTTATTTAAATTTTTATGTCGATCTACTCTCCTTCCAGATATTTATAAGTAGACGTTTTGAAAATAAATACTATGGAAGTCAATGGCTACCGGTTTCCAACATTCTCTGAAATATCTTCTCTTGTGTTAAACAGAAAAAAAATAAACAAATGGAGGAAATGAGGAAAGGATTTTTATTTTTGAGTGACCTATTCCTTTAATAAATGAATGCTTTTCTCTGACTTTTTGACAAATCTGAGTAATCTGATTCAAAAGAGCATAGCTTTTCTTTTTTTATTATAGATGCTTTTCAAATATTATTTGGTCTATGTAATAAAATGCATCTGCATTTTCTCTTGACTTATAACAAACAACTTAAAGCGATAGTTCACGCAAGAATGAGTTTTTTGTTCTCTGTTAAACAAAAGAAAATGTTGGAAACCTGTAACCATTGACTTCCACAGTATTTGTTTTTCCTAATATGAAAGTCAATTGTTACAGGTTTTCAGCTTTCTTCGAAATACATTCTTTTGTGTTCAACAGCACAACCACTGAAAGGTGAGTAAGTAGTAAGTAAATTATAATTTTTGAGTGACTGTCCCTTTAAAAGCATTTGTTTTTCACATTCAGACTGAGACACAATTCATCTGAATTGTTCAAGCAAGCCCTAAAAGATGGCGGTCGACGCAGGACGTGCCCCGTCATTGTTAACGTGGCAGTACGGCAAAAGCAACAATAGCTGCAAAGAGACACTACTATGAAGAACGACTTTTGGGTGTCTGTTACATCTGATTTAGC
The DNA here is from genome assembly GCA_903798125.1 of Danio choprae. Classification (NCBI taxonomy): domain Eukaryota; kingdom Metazoa; phylum Chordata; class Actinopteri; order Cypriniformes; family Danionidae; genus Danio; species Danio choprae. Next base: position 308,166 of record CAIGQW010053975.1, on the reverse strand, counting down.
TGGTAAAATGCTGACGGTTAACATGAGACTCAGACCCTCCTCATGTTACCGCATTTTCTATGAAACTCAACAGGTTGACACCTGCCTGGTGTCAACCAGCAAATTTACCAGTGTATTGAGATCGTGGCTTAAAGTTAATGGCTCTTACTAAAAAAACTAAAGTTTTGAGTATGATGATTAAATGATAGATGATAGAACTAGAGGGATTACTGATATTTTAATGCAGATCTTAATAAATTATTACACTGATTTAGAGCCTTGCCTATTTCCTGATTTTGACCTATGTCTGGGTTTTGACATACATCATGATGTAATGTCATGATTGATATCCATGTTAGTAGTAGTATCTGCTTTATTTTGAATCATGGAAATATGGTATTTCCTAGAAATATGGAAATGAGCTACAGGTAACTAACTAAAAGAATAATTAATTATGGCAATTAGTAAAACAAGTGTACATTTACTTGTATGATAATAGTGATGGACATTAATGATGGATGAAATTTCAGATCTGTACGTTGCTCTCATTTAGTCAGAAACTCACAGAATCAAAACAAAATACATAAAGGGATGTGGAATCTTGTGTAGCTTTACAGGTAGTGTTACACGGACAAAGGAAAATTAAGACCTGTTTAAAACGGGTTTAAAAAGAACTAGGACACAATACCAGGGTGAGTTTTAGACTTCTTTTAAGGTCTAACATTTCAAATGTGAAACTTAAAAAGACAGCTCACCCCAAAAATGAAAACTGCCACCATTTACTTGCCCTTTACCTTGTTTGTTTCTTTCCTCAATGCTGAAAGTCTGTAACCATTGACTTCCATAGTATTTGTTTTTCCTACTATGGAAACCAATTACACGTTTCCAGTTTTCCTCAAAATATCTTCATTAGTGTTCAACAGAAGAAATAAACTCATACTCAATGTTTGAAACCACTTGAGGGTGAGTAAATAGTAAACATTTTCATCTTTGGGTGAACTACTCCTTTAACACTATTTTTAAGATGCTCCTGAACATTAAATTATAACACATAGTTCGCAGTATGCTATCAATCAGAGTAAGAAGCTTTATTGTTCTGTTAAAATAGCTGGAAGCAAAACAATTCAGTGAAAAGGTTAAACGAATGTTAGCCTATTATATTTCCAAATTACCTAAGGTGAGATCAAATTTACATTTGGCTACATGAGCCTCCTCAAACACACTAACAGGAACTAGAAATGTCGTTTTTGTGATGTTAGGCTATTTTTAAAGTAATTTTCCTTCAAAAAATAAAGTTGAATGAATTAATGAAGTACAATTGCGGATAAATAATAAGACGCCATTTTCCATTAAATTAACATTTCTCGCGATAGCAGGATAGGGAGTGGAGTAATTGAGACTTCCAACAAACCGTCAGTTAATTTTTTTCACACATAAATTGTCAAGTACGGCAAAGTTGTAAATAAAAAAATCAGACTCACGAAATGAGGAGAGAAAAAAACCATCGGCTTACAACAGACGGGTTAACATCAGCAGTGCACCTGGAGCACAGCGGTGTATTTGTGGTCTGAAGTGTGTGAGTTCTGCCGTTTCCAGAGCCAAGTCCAGCGCTTCAACACAAACGTCCAAGAAACGTCCAAGAAAGTTCTCCAGTCTTGTTTTTGGGAACAAACAGGACCCTCCATCTGTAAAACAACAGGTGTCTCCCCCGCCCTCAGCCACACCCACATATACGCGTGAATACTGTTGATTTTACTAGCCTACATATTGTTCTTAATAGGACACAAATAGTTTGTACATAATGATTGTAGGCCTAATATGGGACATGCTTCTCTTGCTATCTAAAGTCTTTAATTCAAAAGTAAAACGACAAATCTTATTTGTATACTGCGGTGGTAAATTAACAACAGCATACGCTCTACAACAAAGAGAGTTAGTTTGACCCAATTTGGGAAAATATAGACCAACCCAACGGTTGGGTTCAAAATTTTCAATCAAAATTCAATCCAGTTGATTAGTCTGTGTTTTTATAGGTTATTGACAACAATATCATATAACCACGGAGATTTGAGTTTCAGAGTAATCTGGCTGAATAATAGGCTAATTGTCTAGATGTGCTGTCAGACAGAAAACAAACATCGGTAAACAAAATATTAGCCTAATATATATTGACTTGCATTTGTAAATATGCATTTTCGATAAGGTTATGAGCAGGTGCGTGATTAATCTTGTTGGTTTAGCCGTGCTTTGCTGCCGTCTAGTGTCTCCAGAGCAGCTGCTCACAGAAAATCCAGTGTATTTCATGACTCCCCAGGACATGTTTTTCTCAATATACATATAAGCACGCTGTATGTTATTCATTTTGCGTTGGGTTTCTGGTCTGCTTATCAGTGTTACAGTATGTCTTTATATGTTTTGTACTGTAGGTGAATCACGTGGGTGTAGCCACAAGGTTTAATACCTTTTCACTGAATACAATTGCTGATGAAGTCACACATAATACACACTCATACATAATACATGACAGTCTCAAACTTAGTTCCTGGAGGCCAGGCCACAGCTTCACACAGTTTAGCTCCAACTGACACCAGCTTGGAAGTGTCTAGTGAACAAGGTTTTTAACCTTGATTATATGGATCAATGTGTTTAATTAAGGTTGGAGCAGAGCTATGTAGAGGTAGGGGTGCATACTTGGAATATGTAGTCCTCAAATATGGCAGGCATTTAAATTCTGGCATTAAGTCTGGTATTTTATATATATATATATATATGCAATTTTATATGCAATTTTATCAATATCTGATGCATACATTATTTGGTAGTTTTGTTCTTTCTTTTTTTGTAAATCTATCTATTTTCTGTCTTCCTATACACATTAATTTATACAAATTTTATTCTAACACGTATCACATTTAGTGTCAAATATAAGCACATTAAATCTGAAAATCATATAAAGTGTATTGTTTCATAGTCGATGCATACATTTTAATTTCTAAAAATAAAAGTAAACTATTGTACACTGCTTGAGCATACTAAATCATGTTATTATAATCGATTGCTTTTACTTTTTTAGCATTTTAGTATAAATCTAAAAGTGTCCACTTTTCTAAAAAGTAAACAAATAACAGCTCTATTGCTAATAATATTGTAGAATAAACACTAAACAAAGGTTAATGTGATTATTATGATCATTTTTTTTAAAGGAATCATGTTAAAAAGACTCCTGGTCAAATAAATGTTTGCATTCGATTTTTCGACTCTGAATTCAATTTATTCATTCATTGACATTTGACAAATTCACATTTAAAACATTTTTTAAAAAGTTTTAAAGTTTAATATATTTATCTGTCAAAAACTTTTATGTACATTTCATTTACATATCAGCTGTTATGCTGTCAAAAATAAAAATTTGGTCATAGTTTGCTCATCCTCGACTTGTTCCATACCTGTCTGAGTTTCTCTTTAATAATAATTTAAGATAATTATAAGATAAAAAGGTGACATGGTGGCTCAGTCGTTAGCACTGTCGCCTCACAGCAAGAAGGTCGCTGGTTTGAGTCTTGGCTAAACCAGTTGGCATTTCTGTGTGGAGTTTGCATGTTCTCCACGTGTTCACGTGGGTTTCCTTTGGGTGCTTCGGTTTCCCCCACAAGTCCAAAGACATGCGGTATACAGTAGGTGAATTGGATTGGCCGTAGTGTATGAGTGCGTGTGTGAATGCAAGAGTGTATGGGTATTTCCCAGTGCTGGGTTGCAACTGAAAGGGCATTCGCTGTGTAAAACATATACCGGAATAGTTGGTGGTTCATTCAGCATGTAATACATTTAAATTAGAGAGAAAAGAATATATTTTCTTGTTAAATATACAACATTTGCTCCATTTGCAGTTTTGTTGGGGGGTATTTTGGAGCTCAACAGAGTTTGTTGGATGACTGAACATCCATCCAATATGAAATCAGTTGAGTCGGGCTCTGGGTAAGTATTGCTATTAGTCCAGAATAATAAAAGCGATCCAAACGTTCAGGTGGTTTGATTAAAAACTGCCCAGTATTTTGTTTCTTAGGGGTAATTCCCAAACGCTTCAAGCACATGCCAATATATGCGTCCTCAATAAAAATAGGTCTCACAAACCTCGAGATGTGTAAGATCTTCTCCGGCAAGTCCATAGAAAAGATATAACACATGCCCTGAGGATATGGAGGATATCTGGATCTGGGATACACGTCATGAGGGATGTAAAACTTGCTGGATGGATCTCTCAAGACATTGTTTACAGACAATACTAGGCCAGTAATGTAGTTATGTTCTAGTGTGTTCAGACTCACAAGCATATACAATAGGTTTTTCACGTTGAGGAGCACATCGGCGTCCACTTTTGCGGCGTATGAAGCCTGTGGGCACTTTCTGCTGAGCCAGTCCATCATCACCAACGTTTTAATGGTCAGGTTCCTGTAGGTGTCCTGGAAGCTGCTCTGCAGAAGATCTCCATGTTGCTGGCTCTCGTTCTGGAGTTGCTCCTGCAATGTTTCGTTACCATATCGTGAGCCCAGAAGAAACAATACCAGCACGATTTTATCCCGGACGAGCCCCTCATTTCCCCATGTTGTCCTGATGGCATTGCGCGCCTCGATGTTCTCTGGGGTCACCGGGACGATAATCACCACAAAGGGCTTCTGCTGCTCGCACTTCTCTGGCAAGTCGAGGATAAATTCGTAATTTTGAGGGATAACAACATTGAGCTTGAGCCATTTTCGTCTTTCGAGGGTTCTTGCGGTGAAAAACAGCAATAAGATATTAAGCAGGATGAAGAGACTAACCAGTAACCAAGTCTTACAGTACATCAGAACGAGACTGAAACGAGAAAGAAATTGTATTTCTGTAAACTTTATATTTTTTTATTGAATTTTTTACAAAAGAAGGAAGTGGGGCGGCATGGTGACGCAGTGGGTAGCGCTGAAGGTCAATGGTTCGAGCCTCGGCTGGGTCAGTTGGCATTTCTGTGTGGAGTTTGCATGTTCTCCTTGTGTTGGCGTGGGTTTCCTCCGGGTGCTCCGGTTTCCCCTACAAGTCCAAAGACGTGCTATAGGTGAATTGGGTAAGCTTAATTGTCCATAGTGTATGTGTGTGAATGAAAGTGTATGGGTGTTTCCTAGTGAAGGGTTGCAGCTGGAAGGGCATCTACTGCGTAAAACACATGCTGGATAAGTTGGCGGTTCATTCTGCTGTGGCGACCCCAGATTAATAAAGGGACTATGCCAAAAAGAAAATGAATGAATGAAAAAAGGAAGTGTGTTCATTGAGTTCATCACTGTAAAAAGTGATTAGTTACTTTACTTAAGTAAGTAAGTAAAGTAAGTAAACCTGCTGTGGGCCTCATGGTGGCGCAGTGGGTAGCACGTTCGCCTCACAGCAAGAAGGTCGCTGGTTCGAGCCTCGGCTGGGTCAGTTGGCGTTTCTGTGTGGAGTTTGCATGTTCTCCCCGTGTTGGCGTGGGTTTCCTCCGGGTGCTCCGGTTTCCCCCACAAGTCCAAAGACATGCGGTATAGGTGAATTGGGTAAGCTAAATTGTCCGTAGTGTATGAGTGTGAATGGGTGTGTATGGATGTTTCCCAGAGATGGGTTGCAGCTGGAAGGGCATCCGCTGCGTAAAACATATGCTGGATAAGTTGGCGGTTCATTCCGCTGTGGCGACCCCAGATTAATAAAGGGACTAAGCCGAAATGAAAATGAATGAATGAATAATAAATTTTTTTAAGTAAAGTCATTTATTTTCATTTTCCTTCAGCTTAGCCCCTTATTTATCAGCGGTTGCCACAGCAGAATTAACCACCAACTATTTCGGCATATGTTTTACACAGTGGATGACCTTACAGCCGCAACCCAGTACTGGAAAATACTCTCACATACTCTCGCATTGACACACTACAACCAATTTAGTTCATCCAAATGCCAACTGGTCCAGCTGAGACTCAAACCAGCAACCTTCTTGCTGTGAGGCAACAGTGCTAACCACAGCCACCATACCGCCTAAGTAAAGTCAACTAATTGCTATCTTACTGTGTACTGATGCCATAAGAAAACAGTTTGTGTTTCTTATAGAACCTTTGAACAGCTCTTTAAAAAAGCTATTTTAAGAGTTTTTGTTGCTCACACTTTTATGGCAGGTCAATGATACATTTGCAAACTTGAGGGTAAAAAAAAACATGATTGTTTCCTGTTTTGAGGGCTGTTGTGGTGAAAAATAGCAATTAAAAATGAAGTAGTATGAAGAGACTTACCAGTAGCCAACTCTTACAGAAGATTACACAGTCTCAAAGTAAAATAAAATGATATTTCTAGCAGTCCTACATCTTTTAAAAAGGGTTGTCAATGAAAAAAACTTCTTTTTTAATATCTTTTCAGTAAACAATTCTTTAAAATGACGTTTTCTTTTCTTAAAAGAACATTTTAATGATCTGAAGTCCTCTTTTCTATTATACAGAACATATGAAAGTGTTTCGGGGATGTTAAAGGTTGTTTATGGAAGCATCAATGCCAATAAAGAACTTTTATTATTAGACTTGATGACAGAGTGACATTTTTTTGTAAAGGTCATTGTTATGCAGCTGATAATGCGAAAGTGCTGTGCTTCTCCCAGGTGAACAAGCAAATGATTTTAACCACTGTGCTCCTATAGGCAAAAATCAAAGGAAACTTCCCTGATGCAAATAGTTTCTAATCTCTAAAACCTCAAACCGGAGATGTCATTTACTAAGGGGGATAGTTCACCAAAAAATGTACTCAATGGTTACTGGCTTTCAACATTCTTCAAAATATCATCTTTTGTGTTCGATAGAAGAAAGAAACTCCAACAGGTTTGTTGTATCAAGTGAAGTCAGTAAATGATGACATAATTTTCATTTTTGGTTAAACTATCCCTTTAAATTGATGAAACCCAATTAAATTAATTTATTTTCAAAATGTTCGCACATACCTTATCCTGTCCTGATATTAGCAGGGAGGCCGTATATGTCTGTCCTCAGACTTGCTGTATCCGCTCAGCTCCTCCTCTTGTCTTTATTTCTGACCTATCAAATCCTTTAGTTTAAAACCACCTGACGAGGCAAAAGTACAAAATCAGGCAAAATCCTACAATCAATTCGCTACTCAAAAGGATCAAGTTACTATGCGTCTCTCAATCATTTGTTGGCAAGTCCATTGAGTTTCTGTTGCCAACCAGCACTGAAATAAACACCAATAAACGCCTTTAATGCCGTTCTAAATATCGTGTTTTTATTCTTCACATGTCTTGAAGATTTGTGCATTGAAAGAGTTTGGAAACCTCCACACTAACATTATTTGCATGACATGCAAATTACAAAACGAAGAAGCCAAAGTCACCTTGTTAACATTTGAATAAAGAACTTAAAAAAAACATTGATCTAATAATAAATAATAATACTAATGTAATGCAGCGTGCCGTGCTTTGGCCGTCCCCAGTTCAAATCATATAAAATAAATAAAATAAAATAAAATAAAATAAAACGAATAGAGATTTAACAATAAATCAGTAATATATAACATGAGCTGATTTTCAGTCTACAATATTAATAAGAATTATTTAGGGATACAGCAAAAATCGTTACTGTAAATAAAGAGATCCTTTATTTCAAGAGTGCATTGACAAAGGAATGATCCCTTTAGGAACTATTCTTTTAATTACAAAATGCTTCTCCTACGAAACCTTTCCTTTTTAAAGGGTGTTCATGGAACCCCCAATGCCAATAAAGAAATAACAAAAGTAACAATTTGACTTCAGCAAAGTAACTTTTCTTAACAAAGTAACAAAAAAGAAAGAATTGCAACGTGTGCAAACGTGTTTTTTTTCTGACTACATATAAACCGCCCTAAAGGAATAGTTCACCCCAAAATGAAACCTGTAATTACTCACCTGCTCCATTCGGGAGAGAAGACATTGGCGAACAAAGTCATATTTACTATTTTTGGCGCACAAAGGTGTTCTTGGAGTTTGTACTGTTACGGTTGAACCACTGAATTAAGTCACATGGACTGTTTTGACGATGTTTTTAGTTTCTTTTCTGGACTTTGAAACTCTTACCGCCGTCTATATTGAGCATGTCGGGTTGCATCCAAAATATGCTTAATTAATATCTTAATTTGAGGGTAAAAGTGGCTTTAGTGTGTGTGTGTGTGTGTGTGTGTGTGTGTGTGTGTGTGTGTGTGTTTGTGTGTGTTTCCCAGTACTGGGTTGCGCTGCATAAAACATATGCTGGAATAGTTGGTTCACTCCGCTGTGGTGACTTCTGAAATAGAGACTAAGCCGAAGGAAAGGAAAATAGTATCTTAATTTGTGTTCCGACGATGAACAAAGGTCTCAGGGGATTGAAGCGACATGATGGTGAGTAATTACAAAATGTTTTATTTTTGGGTGAAGAACCAAAACGTGTTTTTCAAACTGATGCTGAACCTTTTAGTGAAAAGTGCTTCATTTTTAATTAGTGTGAAGAGCAATGTCAAACTCCAAAAGAACGTTTTCAGCTGTAAAGAACCTTTTATAAAGGAAAATATTCTTTAAAACATTAATGGCTCTTCGTGGAACCATCAATGTAATCAGAAATGTTTATTTTAAGAGTTTAAGTATCTAACAAAAATAGTAGAGAATGTATTAGAAAAAACAATTCAGACTCCCAACTTTGCACAGTTTCATTCAAGCATGTAATAGGAATAGTGGTGAAAGCTTATGTTGAGTTGACTATAATAAACTGTAAATTGGTTAAAAAAAAAAATATATATATATATATATATAAATATAAAATATATATCGTGCTACCCACTGCGCCACCGTGAGGCCTATTATATATATATATAATAGGGTGAGTGCAATTTTAAATGTTTTAAAATAAGCTTATACTGCTCACCAAGGCTGCATTTATTTAATCAAAAATACAGTACAAATTGTGAAATTTATTTCCTCTTTAAAATAACTCCTTAAAAGTACTTTATAATTTAATTTTATCATTTATTCCAGTGATTTTAAAGATGAATTTTCAGCTTCATTACTCCAGTCTCAGTCAGAGTCACATGATTCAGAAATCACTCTAAAATTAATAATAATAATTATTATTTCGATTAATAATAATGGTAATAGTAATAAAAGCAATAATGGCTGGAGTAATCATTTCATTTGAAACTACATACAATAAGAAAGCAGTTATTTAAAATTGTAATAAATATTTATTTTTATAGTTATCAATTTAACAATTCTTTTACATTTAATAAATGCCGCCTTGATTAACAGAATAATTTTCTTTAAAAAAAAAAAAAAAACTGACCTCAAACCTTTGACCGGTAGTGTATATAGCATCAACACTGCAACAATATGGATGATAACAGCAGATGCAGGTGATGAGCACAACAATCTGGAAGAAATGCTTTAACATGTGACCATGGACAACAAAACCAGTCATAAAGGTCGATTTATATATCATCTGAAAGCTGAATAATTAAGCTTTCCATTGATGTATGGTTTGTTAGGACAGGACAGTGTTTGATAATCTGGAATCTGAGGGTTCAAAAAAAATGTAAATACTGAGAAAATCACCTTTACATCTGTTCAAATTACATTCTTAACAGGTTGCTGGTTCATAATTAGCGGTTCATTCCACTGTGGCCATCCCAAATATATCAGGGACTAAGGCAAAGGAAAGTGAGTGTGGGAGATTTACGGATGGAAATTTGCAAAATGTCTTTATGAAACATGATCATCAACAAAAATCGACAGTTTTGACTCATGCATTGTATTTTAGTCTATGTTCAAATATGCATTTATAAATAGTTATAACATTTATTCATTTATAAATTACTATTTCTATACATACAAATAATCAGACGTTGTGAATTTAAAAACGATGTCTGCCATAAAAAAGCACATCTTTAAAAAGTATGAAAGAAATATACAACAACAACAAAAGTGTAGCATAACCATCTTTTTTACATTGCAAATCAAACACAGCCAACTCCTTTTACATAGGCTTGTTCACATCCTTCCAGATGTCTATTAGCTGCTGTGGGGATCGCAGGATTGTCGTAATGGCCCTGAGGAAATTCTCCCGGTTATATTGCCCCATATAGATCCTGAACTGGGAAGGTTCTGGAGGAGATGAGGGCTCAACACCCAACTGTTTCAAACAAGCTCCAATATATGCGTCTTCTATGTTAAATGGCTTTACATACTTGGAAGCCTCGACTATTTTTGATGGCAAGTCATTGGAGAAAACATATCCCATTCCCAGCAGATACGTAGGGTATTTTGGTTCAGGGTAAAGCTCTTTTGAGACGTACCATTTTGAGTTTTTGTTCCTGACAACAAATCGGTTACGCATTAACACTCCGGTAATGTAGTTTTCTCTGGGTGTATTGGGAGCCGATAGGAGGCTCACCAGGTTATTTACATTTAAGAACATGTCTGAATCGATCTTCATACTGTAATTAGCTTGAGGGCATCGAGTGGCCAACCAGTCCATGATCACCATGGTCTTTATGGTCAGGTTGAAGTAGGAGTCCACAAAGCTGCTCTGGATTAGGTCTCTGTGTTGTCGGCTCTCTTCCTCCAGCTGCTGTTGAGCTTTCTCAGAGTCTGCTCCTACAGTCAAACCCACCAAAAACAGAGTCAACACTGCTTTTCCCTGGACGGTAGTTTCATTCCCCCATGTGCTCCGGATGGCGTTTCGAGCCTTTACCTCAAAGAGAGCAACAGGAACCATCAAGACCAGGAAAGGATTTTTCTGCTTACATATATCAAGTTCATCCAGCGTGAAATAATAGTTGAGTGGATGAGCCACGTGATGATGCTCTGAAATGTTTTGTGTAGAAACTTGCGTGGCTCCTTGTTGATTAGCGGTGGGAGTGGGTGCTAAAAACGTAGTTTGATTGTCAATGGCAGAAGTGGACTCAGGTATGTAATAGGAGTGTATCTGATTCACCACGGTTTGATACAGGGTGTCAGAAGGAGCAGTGGACTTAAGAGAGAAATCAGAGATGTAAACAATGATAGACATTAGGAACGCCAACGCTAGCAGCAGAATGAATCCAGTTTTAATGTGACACCTGTTTGGAACTCGATCTTGAGCCAAACTGCATCTAAAAGAGAGACAGAAACTATTATTCTGCATATACTATGGTTACCACACCTAAAGGCATTGTTCAGATGTTGTATTTCAAGACATTTGTCTGGTTTTGGTCCTCAAAACTGCTCCTGCGGCAATACTAGTTTCTAGTATTCTCATTTCTGGATTTTTACTGTTTTAGGCTGTGAACTGAAATAATTTGTCGTACTTTTAAAATGGTAAAAAACTGGCAACTGTGGTTCGACAGAAACCATAAAGAAATTGTAAAACATTATGGTAAACTACCGTATTTGTTTTTATTTGTAGTTTTTTAGAAGTACAGAACTGAAGCAAGTAAATAAACTTACTGTTAACCAGGTTACAGATGTTTATTTTTACAGTTTTTTACCAATAACATCAGAGCCATTTATAATAGTGTAGTGATAGGGAACTGTAATGCGGTCAAAACCTCCCTGGGACTACAGTTTAGTTGTGTGTTTATCTGAAGATAATCACACACCATAGAATGTTTATGAACCAATCAGAATCAAGCATTTAACAGCCCTGTATAGCATAAAATGCAATATTGAATTAATTTATTTTAATTTATACTTTAGTTAGGGGTATATGTTGAGACAGTGTGAATAAATGAATTGCATCTGTCTTGGTGAATGTAAACCAAGTATTAAAAACACATTTAATTACCATTTACTGAGTTCAATTCATCTTTAGTTTTATAGAGCTTTATACAATGTAGATTGTGTCAAAGCAGCTTTACATAGATGACGAAAAGCCTTAAAAAATAAAACGAATAAAAAGCCTTAAAAAATAAATAAAAAGCCTGGGAATCTACCCAATTCACCTATACCGCATGTCTTTGGACTTGTGGGGGAAACCGGAGCACCCGGAGGAAACCCACGCTAACACAGGGAGAACATGCAAACTCCACACAGAAATGCCAACTGACCCAGCTGAGGCTCGAACCAGCGACCTTCTTGCTGTGAGGCGAACGTGCTATCCACTGCGCCACCGTGAGGCCCGTAGAATTGTTTATCTTAACTGGTATTTCTCTAGATAACTGTAATATCAGAATTTTAGAAAATCAGTCGGGCAATAAATTGACTCGCGTTTCTTTCCAAATAAAGATGTTTACTGAATTATCGTACAGTTTAACAAACTCCGGTCAAAAAACTGCGTCCCTCCGTTGATTTGTCCTACTTTGTCAGATTGTCCTACTTCTCATTCAAAAAGAAGGTAGCACATTTTGATGACGCAATATGCTACCCATTAGATTTTGCTACCAGTGTAAATTTTTATGTGGAGTAGTGTGATATGAAGCTGTAATATCGCCCTAATCTACCTAATCCCTAACCCCAAGCTCCAAACCATTCAAATACAGTGTTAGCAGCATAATCTGATGGGTAGGATGAAATGTCAGGACATCATCTTTCTTTTACATTCCAATTTAGTGATACAACTTAAAACAGTCCAATAAAGGCGGAGCAAACCATTACAAAGGAGTAGGGGTGAAATCAACAAATGCACACAACTAAACGTATCAACATGTGTAAAAGGTACATGACTTTGAGCACTATTAATACATTATATTTATACTATTAAATATTAATAATAGATCACTTTTTTTTTTTTTAAATCGAATATTTTCTCAGGGTGACGATTATACTTATCAGTGCTTCAGATCTCAGTGAAATGACTTGAATTATGAATTATGGCCACACATTTATATATTATTCTGAAACAAATTAATGTTATAGAATAAGGAACGTGACTACAATGAAATATTACCCCAACAACAATAAAATAATATATTTTGATTATGATATGACGGAAACAATACACTACGGATTCATTTGAAGACCAAGAAATCAGGGTTTTTAACTGTATAATACATTTTATTTGCACGAATATTGTTATGGGGTATGATATTCTTGACAAATTATTTAAATCTTTAAAAACACATGAATAAAGCGAAATATAAATAGCCAAATGACTTTTGACACCCGAATGTGTGATAATAGTCACATACAAATGAATGAGAGAGAGAGAGAGAGAGAGAGAGAGAGAGAGAGAGAGAGAGAGAG
>CAIGQW010053975.1:266222-286586 GCA_903798125.1 Danio choprae | reverse complement strand
AGCCTAGAGCACCATCTGCTGTTAAAAACTAACCTAGTGCGTCATCTGCTGTTAAAAATTAGCCTAGAGCGCCATCTGCTGTTAAAAACTAACCTAGTGCATCATCTGTTGTTAAAAACCAAGACTAATTCAAAAGAGAATATTGATGTTTTTTTTAAATCTCAGAATTGATTTTTAAATGATTTTTCAGTTCTCCTTTTTAAATAATACATGTACATGTGTCTGATTAATATGTTTTAATAGAAAATACACTAAGCAAGTAAATCGCCATCATTTTAGATCAAAACAATAACAGTAGCTCTTTTTATCACTCACCTTTAGCCAGCGGCAGGCCAGCTGTTCATCACCCGAGGGCTCAGGGGAGTGTTGACCAATCAGCATTGAGGAGGGCAGGCGCAGGGGACCCTCTGCACCAATCGGCAGGAAGAACTGGAATCCCGGAGGAGGAGAGGCACTGTCCTCATGGTATGGGGTGCTTTCAGATTCCTTCAAGTAGAAGAGTTTATGAGTGAATGATGCATTTCTGAATCATGCCCGACTCATCCTAGTTGGGGAGAAGAAGACCACCTAAAGCCTGAACAAGCCCGGACATGCTCCCAAAGAAAGAGTTCAGATCAGGATACTGTGAGACCGTACTGGCTAATAAAGTAGCCTTTCTTCATGTCTACACCACAGAGATTTGAATCACTTGAATCTGTTTACCATAAAAATTCAATATGTTATTTTAGGATTCCAGTGCCATGCACTTAGGATGTAGTGTTGTATAGTGTCATAACTATAATGTATAGTGCATAAATATTTAGTTTAAAAAATTTATTAATAAATAAGGCATTTCACATAGGTGGCTATGGGAGCGTTACTCACTGAGGCCAGCAGAGGCGTTGTGGGGCTCCAGCTGGCGCCGCTGTCTATTGGAGAGGGTGGTGAAGGAGAGGAGGATGGAGACAGACTCAGATCCACAGCAGTGGATGACGAAGAGTCTGACATGTCCTTATCAGCTGCATCTGGAGAGCAGAAGAGAGGAGAGAAACTCACTATTGACTCACCCGCGAATGCTTTTAAACCTTTCTGAGTTTCTTTATTCTGTTGAACACTAATGAAGAGCTTTTGAATAAAGCTGAAAACTAGGTTTCCAGGTTTCTTCAAAATACCTACTTTTCTGTTTAAAGGAAAGTCAAAGAGGTTTGGAACAAGTAAAGGGTAAGTAAATGAAAGTTTCTCAAATAGCTCAAGTACTCTCCATGAATGAAATTTGGACATACTACAGTACATTTGAAAAGTTGTCATAATCATGTGACCTACAAGGGTTACAGTTACTTCCATTCTGTCTTTTGAATCATTAAATTGGGTGTTTTGTTTAAAATGCCCCTATTATGATATTTCAAATGTTCCTTGTTTGGTTTTGAGATCTTCTACAATAGATTTATAGGCATCCAAGAACATGTCAATTTTCTTATAATATACATTTACAGTAATTGCATAATGACAAAGCCATTTCATAAAGAGTCTCAAACAATTCATTTAATTAATCTGAAGATTATTTTTTTCTAAACCCCTCCTTTCCAAGAGCCTGCTCTGCTCTGATTGGTCAGATGGCCACTGCTTACTGACACTGTAGGATTGCATTGATTTTATTATATTAATTTGAGCCTCCATCTGACGATTATACATCCTAGTTGATAGTTGATTCATTGATTTATTTAATGATTTGCTCGGAAATGATTCATTCAGGAATTAACAAGTAGCAGTCTTTATGAACGAGTCACTGAATCATTGATTGAACCCATTAATCCCGTTTTTTCATTTAATAAAATGATATTTTTAAAGTCATTTTTTTCATTGCATGGTACAGTTCGGGACGGTTTTGCAGTGACTTCCTAAAAACCTTTTTCATTCTGGGTCTTCCTATCCATCCTTCTTGGCTACCAACAAGATGAATGTCTGGACCTCTTCTAATGACACCGATACTACTATTTAAGTTGTCTTTCTCACGATGGTATAAAAAGATTTTAGTCGTGAAAACCAACAATACAGCAGTGGCTGCAGCTGACTATTGGATTTGAGACCCCAAATGTGGTATATTTAAATAATGCTGTTAGTGACCAATAAGTGATCAGCAGTGTTTACATCATGTTTTGATAATGGTACAGCATGCTTAGGTCTTCACCCAAGGTGGTACTAAAAAACACCAAACAGGGAGCTGAATCAAAACAAACCACGCCATAGCATGAAGTGCCTTCAGTTATTCAATTATTTACTAAACTGATTTATTTCTATAAAAAATATAACAATATTTTCAGGAACACAAGATGCACAATGGATGACTCTCCTTAAAGAATTATCAGTAGAGGTTGCTTAATTAAAAAAAAAAAAAAAAGACGTATAGCTTGATGACGGAGTGTGGAATCATGGGAGTAGTCGCTTTCGCATAGGCATGGCAATAAAAAAAGACAGGACTCAGGCAGAAATCACTTGGATGAGGTATAAGATTGAAGTTTTAAAAATGTTGCAATTTTATCATTTAAATACACATCTTATTTATCTATAAAATAACTAAGTAATGTAGTGCTAAATTGCTAATGCTAAATCACTACATATCCAGGTCCAAAACAAAATTAGGACCTTTATTATAGCATAATAGGGGCAATTTAACAAAAACACAATCAGCATGGCTGTGATTCTGTTGATTGCATGCATAGCAGTGCATGTCATAAATGTAGCGGAATGTGATTTATATATAGTGGAGTTATGTAGTGGTTTGTGTGGTCAGCTGACTCACCAGGGCTTGATGACTTATGCAGTGTCCGCGATATTCGGGCTCGAGCAAAATGCAGAGGGGCACAGATGGAGGTTCTGATCGTCCTGTCACGACCAGAGGGAATCTTCAAATCCAGGGGCTCGTCCAGTGACAGCATGGCTTTGATCCGCCCTCCTGAGAAAAATTAAACCATATTATTATATGAAAGAAGGCTTTTTTTCCACTACCGAAATTTCACAGTAGCATCGGGAATGACAGCTGTGATTTTGCAGCTTACTTTTGAGAAGGAAATACTCCTTCTCTTACACACACACGGGCAAACTCCTACACACACGCAAGGCTACATTCACTTCTGCAACTGTAAGTCATTTACATTTCTTTCTGCCAGACAGGTCACGCACACACTCGCGAATGAAAGCGCACACACCCGCAGTTCATCACACCAGCAGTCAAAACATGCAGAACACATTGCAGAGATATATAGATTCTTAGCTTTGCTTCATTCTTTTCCTCTGTCTCAGTTTCTTTCTGTGATGCAGAGGAAAAGTTGATGAAGAGTGGGCCTCTGGGTTTGCATCCATGGGTTATGTCTGTGTTTTTACAAAGGGGCCCAGAAGTCTTGGACGTTATGAGTGAGTTATAGAATCATTCATTCAACTGATCTTTTTAAAACCACTGAGTGTAATGAAGACCATCGAGTAAGAATGTTGCAAGTTATCCCTACTCCCCTGACCTTGAATGACATCAGTTTGAATCCTGCCCAAAGAGTGGGCCATGATATTGGTGCCGTGACCCGGATGCGCGTGATGCTTAGATTGCAGTAGAGGGTGGGTAACAGTAGTTGTGCAAGTAAACCTTACTTTCCTGGGCTTAAGTGCACTAGTTCAAAATACAACATTTTTATTTCAGTATAATGAAACTCTTACTTTGTTTTGACTCTAAATGCTGTAATACAAAATTAGTAAATTTCTATTATCTATTACTAGCGAGTATTTCCTTAGCATTCTTGGTTGTGCACCTGCTTCCCAAATTCAAATCACACTTTTTGTAGAAGGGGCAGAACTGTGGAGGTTGCATTGGTGCAATTACTCTGGCAAGAGGTTTATGGTGGTAAGTGATTGGTTAGCTAAACTACCCTTGTACTAAGAGGTCCACTAGTGAGTGACTGATGTTAAAATCTTTGTCCTTGTTGGTGCACCTTACATGCTGAAGATGCTGATTTGAATCCTGCTTGGTGTGGGGTGCGTAGAACAGGAGGTGTTAAATTGGTGCCATGACCCGGATAGAAGTGAGGTTTAGGGAAGTGAGCTAAGGGGGGCCCGCAAGTAAAACCTTCAAGTACACATCACTCTCCTTGCCTCAGAAGGTGCATTAGTGACTGATGTTAGAGGCCTTAGCATCCCTGTTAGTGCACCAGCCTCCTCACGTCATGATTTTGCCAAGTACGATTCAATCCTGGATTAACATCTATGTTGATCCTGGAAAAATTTTTGCTCAAAAATATAATCCATGCCTGTTCCCTACCCCTAAACCCAACTATAACTGTACATTATTCCCAAAATCAAAGGGGATAATCAGAGTTGGATAACAATCATGTAGAAGTGCATAAACATAACCCGTAAGCCCAAACTTAACATAAATGGTAAACATATCCCTTAATTCTGATTGGCTAACTGGAATGTTGTTCCAGGATCAACATAGATGTTAATCCAGGAGCATGTCCTACTTGGTGAAATTATTGCTCTAAGTGTAAACGCACATGTGGTTGAATGTGGTCGAATAGCCTCTAAATACTGCATTCTGTCCACCCACTGATCGTCATCACTGTGTACCACGCATGCCGAGCATAATGTTGTTCCATCAGTCTTGACTTCTGGCACGAGTCCATATAGTTTGGCGGGGTCTTGAGGCTATCACTGCAGAAATGAAAGCGGCTGCTCTTCCTCTGTCGACTTATTTTCAAATGATATGTTAGCTGCATGACTATTTGAGCTTATTTCGTCCACTGGTGCGAAATAACTGAAAAAGCCCATGTGCAAAACATACACAGCGTGTTGTACAGCATCTTCAAGTTTAACTCAACACTAACAGCTGGGCTCTGACGTAATATTAAAGCGGACCAACGTCTACCGGCGCGAGTCACCCTCCCCTCTGACAAAATCAGGACAGAAGTGGTCAAAAAACGCATTTAAATGGCAGGGGTGAACGCTAATGTGTCTGCTTTGTCCACTTGTGATCGGATCGATGAAAATGCATCTTAATACCAGGTGTGAACAGGGCCTTAGAGTCTGTGGGTTTTTTACAGGGCCTTAGAGTCTGTGGGTTTTTTCAATTCAATTAAATTCAAGTTTATTTATATAGCGCTTTTTTTTTCAAGTTCAAGTAAAGTCCAGGTTTTAGTGTTTAGTTCAGTTCAGTGTGGCTTAAGTTTCACTGCTGAAAGTTCAAACACTGAAGAGCAAATCCACCGAAGCGCAGCTCCACAAGTCCCGATCCGAGCAGGCCAGTGGCAACAGTGGCGAGGAAAAAAACTTCGAAAAAAAACCTCGAGGGAAACCAAGCTATGTTAGGCACGGTCATTTTCCTCTGGCCAAACTTCCTATGTGGAGCTGCAGTCTAGGCGCCGGGCTTGAGAAGCTGGACATCCATCGTGTAAGCTGCAGCTGAGGGTAGGGCACCAGCGGGAGGTTAGGCTGGCCCACAGGATCAAACATAGACTTGTTCGTCACTGTAGCCTTTTAGGAATCAGTCTCACGCACTCCATTCCTCCATGGCCACCACGGTATCAGCTCGGGATACGGCCTGGTCCAGGGTACCTTCGGATCATCTCTTCACAGGTCTAGGATCGCATCGATGGCGCTGAATGCATGTTTTTTCTGATAATTTGTAGCATGCCTGCCTCCCATGACAAGGATGTTGGTTGGAATCTTGTTTGAAGCAGAACTGAAAAGTTACTTTGGTGCCGTGACCCGGATTAATGGGCTGAGTTTAATAAAAGTCAGTTTGGAAACGAGGAATGAGACAAATGACAATGGCTGCATTCAAATATTCATATTTCCATACCACATGGTCAACAACAATATGGGTAAAATGTTTTTTACCTATAATACAAGTAATTCATCTAATTGTTGGACCCAGTGGCTTTGTGTTCATGTGCATTTTGTAAATCTTCATATAACCATATACGTAATTTCTTCACTTTTACAGGAATATTCCCCCACTTTCAGCATTGCCCCAATTCCTGTTCCTCACCGAAAACATTCCGTTAACTGCTAAAATGTTGATTTCTCTGCAAACACTTCTTTCTTTTCATAAACTCCTGCATCTTTATCTCATTCCTCTGATTCTCTCTCTCTCTCTCTCTCTGAGATATTTCACAGTATTGCAAAAGGTTTGAGTGCTGAACACCTCATCTCCATTCCTCCCTCCCTCCCTCCTTCACTCTCAGTCTCTGGCATGGGGGCTTGTTTTCAATCTAACTTCTTCCTCAAGCTCCACCCTTACTTTCTGAGCTTTATATTCACACTGACACTGAGACATACTGTACAAACACCACAAATACTGCACGCATTTCTGAACGTGGACCTGCTGGTAATAGCCAACAGGTTTAGAAAGGGATTATGAGTAATTGTATTATGCGTCTAAAATGCATATCATATATATTTAAAAGTTTTCATTCATTCATTCATTTTCATTTCGGCTTAGTCCCTTTATTAATCTGGGGTTGCCACAGCGGAATGAACCGCCAACTTATCCAGCATATGTTTTATGCAGCGGATGCCCTTCCAGCTGCAACCCATCTCTGGGAAACATCCATACACACCCATTCACACTCATACACTACGGACAATTTAGCTTACCCAATTCACCTATACCGCATGTCTTTGGACTTGTGGGGGAAACCGGAGCACCCGGAGGAAACCCACGCCAACACAGGGAGAACATGCAAACTCCACACAGAAACGCCAACTGACCCAGGCGAGGCTCGAACCAGCGACCAGCGACATTCTTGCTGTGAGGCGAACGTGCTACCCACTGCGCCACTGTGAGGCCCTAAAAGTTTTCAATAATCTGTAATTGTAGTTATAGTGTAAAATACCGCATAGAAATGCTTTTTTAACGATCTAGTTTTATGATTATATTCTCCACACAGATGCACGCAAGGTTTCTCTTTCTCTGTTTCTCATTCCTCCACATCTGCGAGTGTCTGTAATTCTGGCCCTTTCCCTCCTTTTGTTGACTCACAGCAAAAAGGCAGTGGGTGATCATTCCTTTCCTATTTCTCCTTTTCACTCCCTCCTTCCCAAACTCAGTGATGCAATCCCATTATTAAGCCTGCAATCTCGGTGTCTGGCATGAGGAAGAGAGACAGAAAAAGAAAGAATTGTGCTAGAGTGTCTTACTTGAAGGTTTTTTTTTAATAGTCATGGACCCAAATCCACCCAAAATCGTATAATTTGTGATGCATGCATTATTTTATTGTTCATTATTTGCCATACATTTATAAAGTTTTGCATGAAGTTAGTTAATTCACGTAATTCAGTTGACTGATTAAACAACTGCATTTGTTCAAACAGTATACAAAATAATATATAAACACATGGCTGAAATATGTTGACAAGATCATTATTTATTATTGCTGCTCTAGTTATTATAATAATGATGAACTCTTAGTATGTCCTAAATTCATTCATAAGTTGCGTCCAAACTGACACACTAAACACTATGCCATTTACACACTCAACCATGTAGTGAATTATAGTAGCTTCCCAAATGGGACACTAACATTTTAACTAACTGTAAATGGTTTAACAGTTGCCAAATTAGTGAAATAAATGACCAAACTACCAAATAGTTCCTGTCAACCTCATTTACCATCAGGAGGTGATGATCACTTACGTAGTAAAGTAGATGAAGTGATAATAAATATAAAGTAAATCAACCTCAGTGCACCATAGCTCCACTATGTGAACAAATCTGTGACTGTTGAGAGAACACAGTGTTTTACACGAACCTTTGAGTGCATGAACATTACACATTTCTTTTTATCAGTTAAATAAGTGCATCATCCGTGTATGAAAATGTATTTATTCTTTTCAGAATTTTCAGCATTAATGCAATACTTACACTAGTTACACTACAAAATAGCGTAGAGTAGTCCACAAGTATGCGATTTGGGATGCACCTATGGAGTAGGTCAAATCCATCAACATTCCTAAAGCTTGCAGTCATCTGCCTCTTTATGGGATCAACATTCAATAACTTTGGTATTTATATCAATTTATTTGCAGTTTAATGTCTGATTATCGTGTCAACTTCCTGTGCGAAAACAATCCTGCAAGTGCCAATTTTTTGCATCTTCTTCAACTGTTTTTGAATGTTGGGAATCTGTGCAGCCCTGCTGTGTAACAGTAATTGAGTCAAATTCAAGTTCATTCATTCATCCATTTTCCTTCAGTTTAACCCTTAAGGCTGGTTTATACTTCTGCACCGAGTGATCGGGGTGACCCACGGCACCTGCCTTGCGCGTAGCCGTGCATTTATACTTCTGCTTGCTGTTTGTGTAGCTCTGCAATCATGCGTTTGTGTTGCTCTGCGACTGTGCGAAGGCTGCTCCCGACCATACACGTGCGCTTGACGCAGAGGTTGAAATCAGCCTTTAGTCCTTCAGCTTATTTATCAGGGGTCACCACAGCAGAATGAGCCGCCAATTATTCTGGCATACGTTTTCCACAGCGGATGTCCTTCCAGTCGCAACCCAGAACTGGGAAAACACCCACACACTCTCGTATTCACACACTATGGCCAATTTAGTTAATCCAATTCACCTATAGTGCATGTCTTTGGACTGTAGGGGAAACCGGAGGACCAGGAGGAAACCCACGCAAACTCCACACAGAAATGCCAACTGGGACTCGAAACAGCGACCTTCTTGCTGTGATGCGACAGTGCTAAGCCAATGTGCTGCCTCTAATCCAAGTAAAAAAAAACTCTATAATCCCCAAACTGCTAAATAATATCTTACTTGTGCCTCTTCAGCACATTGTTGTTTATGGAGAATTCACAAACTGGCTAAGAATTCAGTTAGGCCTTGTCCACATGAGTACCTTTTTTTTTCGTCCTCAAGCAAATGCAGTATCGGGAAACTTTTGAGTTGGAGTCTTATGATTTTTTCCACATTGTCATTTATTTCCTTTGTGTGACATCAGATTGTTGTTTACGAAATGAGCATCTGTGCAAAGGCCGGTGCTCCATGCTCCAATAGGAACTGATAATAACAATTTTTGAGGCATTTGATTGGCCAACATGACTTTACGGTTTTAAGTAAATCACCACCAGTTGCTTTGGCATGTTCTTAACAGTGCTTCATAGGACGTTTTTGCATTTTCATATGGACGAAAAAAATTTTAAACCGTGCATGTGCAGACAATATTTTCTTTCTTTTTTTTAAACAAAAGAGGACAAACATTGTTTACAAAAATACCCATGAACATGTGGACATGGCCTATTAGATACCAATCAATCAACAAAACTTCTGCAACCATGACTAATCTAAATGTTCAGCAAAAGTTCAGCATAAATGCGAGCAATCGGTTATTAGGTTCGGGGTTCTTTGAATTTAAGAGACATAAATGCAATGCCACAAATCAACAATTTAAATTTATTTTGTGGTTTCACTTTAATTGCGTTAACCATGATAGTTTGTGCATGGTCATTTTTTGCCTCTTCTCTTAAAATAGGGCATTTTTCATTATTTTGGTAGCATTTTTGCCAAAAGTTTGTAAAAATCTGACTACCAAATGCAACTTTTATATTCTGACTGCTAATAAGACTTTTTTCCCTCTCAAATTGTCTAAAGATCGCTGTTTAAAAACACTCTGCCATCCATAACAGGATGAGGGTGGAGAACAAAACACAGCTAAATAATGAATCACTGATGAGGAAGAAACAACAACATCCTACAGAAGGCAATGAGCAGCACTTTGCTCTCTCGCTCGCTCTTTCTTTCTTTCTTTCTTTCTTTCTTCATCCCTCCTTCACTTTCCACCCCCTGCGTCTGGCAACAGGACAAGGTCAACACAACCTCCCCTCCTCTAAAATTCCCATTCCTTCTCTCTCTCCATACAATCTGTCATCCAGACACACACATACATTCCTTTGGCCACAACAGATTCACCCAATTTGTTTCCACTGTGCTTTTAAGTGTACATTAGAAATGCAAAGAGAGAGCCAAGCCTATAAACAATAACAAGAACCAGCTGCGGACCCAACGCCGCTATCGTGCGCCATTTCTCCAGCGACGTGGAGCCCAGAGGAAGTCTGGGAGGACGATGCGGCTGAGAATCAAATGGACGATGTGGATTAAGTGCAATTCTAAATTCTTCAGACATCATTTTCTCCCCTCTCTCTCTCTCGCGCTCTCATATTTCTCTCTTCCCTCTCTCTCGCTCCGATTTTCCATGCCTTTCCTCCTCCCCTTGGATTGCTCATGATTCGCAAAGGCCTCCAGGAACTCTGTCCAAGCTCAAACTCAAGCCAACAGGGGGAGAGATTGAGAAAATAGAATGAGACGCAAGGGTTGATGAAGAGAAAAAAGGGAGGGCGGGAGCTCAGGAATTCTCTGTTTCTCTTGGAAATAGAACAGATGTGTTGCTCAACCGTGTGTGTTTACTGTACTGTATATGCAAAGCCTTCTCCTATAGGTAAATGTCATGAGGAACTACTGCAGACGAAGAATTTCAGAAGCAGCCATTGGTGGTTGGTGTTTCACAAGACAAGAATGTGTGGTTTCATCTCTCCTTTCTGTCTTTCCTCACCCATTCTCTTTCCAGCGAACCCAATGAACTCCCAACGCCAAAGTGAAGACCACATTGTAAGTCGAAACAGAAGGATGACAGACAGATCCCTCAAAAATCGCAGCAAACAATGTCTCATGATGCACTGAAACATTAATTCACATACTCCCCCAGCCACACACATCCAGCCACAATCTGTCTCTCATTCCATTCCTCAGACCCTCTCTGTTAAGGTTGCAGTTTGTTGCATCAGGATCGGGCTTGGCGGAGCACCGAGAACCTCCCAAAGTACTGCCATAACCACCATAGACAGAGAGTTGGACACGGAAAACGCCCACATATTTGGATTAGCAATCATCAGTATGCGCTTTTTATTAAGTGTTTCTTAAACCCACATTTGGTAGATCCAAATCTTGAACATTTTTGTATTATATCTAGGTTTAAATGAGCTTTAGCATTGGTGAACTCCATAGAAAATTTAATTGCTAATTAAAACAACATTTTTTGAAAGTAACTAGGTACTTTAACAGAATATACTGTACATCTGTGTCCATATCTTCATGTTTATTTGCAAAAACATGTCTGCACATCATATATAAAATTATATTCTTTCTTTATGTTTTAAGTTAGCAAGCTCATTGCTTTCCATACAATAGAATAACGCTAACCGGTTTGGAAGATGAGGGATGATAGGTATTCTTACTAATTTATTGGTAACCATATGAATGTGTATTTTAAATTCACATATTACGTTCCTGGTTCTAAAATTCCCAAATATAAACATTCTTCCTTTAAGTTTCCAGTTAGCAAGCTTAACCTACTAGCTTAGCATAATTTATTCATAATTACGAGCTACATATGTTATGGTGTGTCATGACAAATCAAGCCCTTTCTTGAAATGAGATCTTTCCAATAACAAATTGTTAATAGTTATGTAAAGGACAAATTATTTAAATTTAAAATGTATATTTAAGCTTATAATGTGGTGCATAATAAAACACATAGAACATAATATATAAGAACATTAGACACTTCTTTAAATATAATTAGACTTATATTAAATATGATGTGACATAAAAGCTGTAAGGTTAATTTATATCATTAGTAGATAGGATAACTTAAACACACTTTATAGCCAGTATAAACATGGTTCAAAAATGTGTGATTTTGTTGGAATTGTGAGAAGACAACAAGAATATATTCATTAAAAGTCATTTGAGCCAATGTGTTTGCTTGGGTCCAATGCGGAGACCCAATTTTGAGGTCGAATCTGATTTGTCACCACACTATATCTAAAAACTGTACAAATATGCTTTCAGTTAGCAAGTTAAAAATGTAGGATAGCACTAATAGGTTAAGAAAAGCACTTCTGATCAAAAAATCAATATGCTAAATGGTAGCTTAGCTTGCTCTGACGCTAAACCATTACATCTTGATCACAACACCACATAGTGTCATTATACTAAAATGGGTTTATTTCATGATGATGAACCACTGGCAATAAATGAGCCCACTTTTCACAAACTTACAAAATAAATAAATAAACAAACATAAAATGGTATGTGCAAAGACTGCAGAGTAATATGATCAATTTAAAACTAGCAAAGCCAGAATTAGTTGTAGTCAATAAATACAATTTACCTGTGAAATGTCATCTGACCAAACTCAATCAACCATGTTAGAAGGGCATGCAAAACATCATAAATAATACAACATGAATTGCCTTCCACCCACCAACTCACAGGTGTCCTCTTTTCACACCTGTAGCTGCCCTGACATGACAGTCACAAGTTATATAACACCAGCTGGTATCTGTTTATGACGGCGTCTGTTTACCAAACCCATTCAGTTCTGAGTGGGTTTCAATTTCGGTTTAACATTAAAACTGGGTCAGACTGTCTGGATTAAACTTGAGCACAATAACACACACACACTGACAACCTTACATCTTTTCTTAAAGGTGTGTAAATACAGATCAAACAAACAAAAAAAAGCGTGAGACAGTTTTACCTCAAAACGACGTTCCGTCAGTTTCCAAAATACGTGACGCGCTGAGAGGACCTGAAGCGCGCGCTCCGTTTAGCGTTTAGATTTAATAAAACGCCAGATGTCTTCATCAAAAACACTCCTGGATCCAGCTGAGAATTTCCAACTCACGCACAACACGATACTTACAATACCAAAAGCGCAAACTGCTCTTGTAGTGTACGAGCAGAAATATTTGTCGGGAAATGTTATATAATGCTGTCAAGTTACGATAAATCGTCCCTAAAATAAATACATTTCAAAGGAGCATCGCTTGCTTACGACGCCTGTCTACTGTCTCCCGGTTCCTTCCTCGGTCTGAAAAAACGAGTGAGAGGGAGGAGAATAAGACGGAGGGTGGAGGACATGAAATGATGATTCTTTATTTTCCTCCAGATGTGGTCTTTCTCTCTCTTTCTCTCCCTCAGATTACTGTATTATTCTCCCTCCATCCCGCCCTGCTGTGTGACCCCGCCTCCCGTGGAGAGACGTACGTGACGACGTAGTGAAAACTGTCTCGACTTCGGTCAAGATGTGTTGTTGTATCCTCAGTTCAACTCTCCGTTTGCTTCTGTTAAAGAGAGAAAAAAGAAGAGAGAAAAAAGCAGACTGCTTACTTTAGAGCCATTTATTTGACAAAGTTTGTAGCCTATCTATTGCAACTTGTATATTCAGGTGGATTTCTGCATATCGTCTGTCAAATGTTTATATTAGGATCATTTTGTAATTACAGATAAAAAGGTTAACTTAAAGAGATAGTTTACCTCAAAAACTCAAATGTACTCACTATTTACTTACCATAAGGTGGTTCCAAACCTGTTTTTCTTTCTTCTGTTTAACTCAAAAGAAGATATTTTGAAAAATGTTGGAAAACCTGTAACCATTGACTTTCATAGTATGAAAAACAAATACTATGGAAGTCAATGGTTACAGGTTTACAAAAATATCTTCTTTTGTGTTTAACAGATGAAAGTAAGTGATGTGAATGATGAGTAAACGATGAATACATTTTCAGGTTTCTATTCCTTTAAGAAAAAAAAACAAAAAATACGCTACATATGATGGTACTAAACATATTCATGTATCAAGATGGAGACTACATTCCCACATGAAAAACTACTATAGTAATTTATAGTAAATACTAAAGGGTTTTTGAACAGTATAAGGTACTTGAATCATCTGTTGTGCCAATTCATTAGCTGTGATGTTACAAATAATAGTATTCATTCATTCATTCATTTTCTTTTCGGCTTAGTCCCTTTATTAATCTGGGGTCGCCACAGCGGAATGAACCGCCAACTTATCCAGCATATGTTTTACGCAGCGGATGCCCTTCCAGCTGCAACCCATCACTGGGGAACACCCATACACACCTATTCACACTCATACACTACGGACAATTTAGCTTACCCAATTCACCTATAGCGCATGTCTTTGGACTGTGGGGGAAACCGGAGCACCCGGAGGAAACCCACGCTAACACGGGGAGAACATGCAAACTCCACACAGAAATGCCAACTGACCCAGCTGAGGCTCGAACCAGCGACCTTCTTGCTGTGAGACGAGACCGCTATCCACTGCACCACCGCGCTGCCCCCAAATAATAGTAATATAAACAAATTGCTCAGTACTGTTTTCTACAACTATAAGGTATATTATAGACAATGCACCAAAGTTTACTGAAGTAAAAAGTGAAGTAAACTACAATATTTATTACAGTTTATCAGTTTAATATAGTTAATACTACCGTATGCTGTATAGCATTCATTAGCAAATAGTTGTAAATACTATACCGTGCAATACACTTTATGGTTTGGTTCAATACTATAGTCATAGTATATTTATTCATTCATTCATTTTCATTTCGGCTTAGTCCCTTTATTAATCTGGGGTCGCCACAGCGGATTGAACCGCCAACTTATCCAGCATATGTTTTATGCAGCAGATGCCCTTCCAGCTGCAACCCATCTCTGGGAGACATCCATACACTCCCATTCACACTCATACACTACGGACAATTTAGTCTACCCAATTCACCTATACCGCATGTCTTTGGACTTGTGGGGGAAACCGGAGCACCCGGAGGAAACCCACGCCAACACAGGGAGAACATGCAAACTCCACACAGAAACACCAACTGACCCAGCCGAGGCTCGAACCAGCGACCTTCTTGCTGTGAGGCGAACGTGCTACCCACTGCGCCACTGTGAGGCATAGTATATTTACTATAGTATTTTTCTTGTGGGTTGTGGTACAAGAATAGCCTATGATAAAATGTACAAATGCACGGCAATAAACATACTTTTAGCACTTTTTTGTAGTGTAAACATCCAGCTAGTTTATGGCTTGTATAATTGTTTATTTTGCAACATATTCATCTCCGTTTCATCTATATAAATGCGTATGTTAATATGTATTTGTGCCGATGTAGGATGATAATATGGCATGATAATTCTAATGTGCCATGATGTTGGCTATATATGGTGCATTAAGTTAAAAGAATAGCATTTTGTAGCCAGGTAGCTTTCAAAAATACAATGTATAAAGCATGGTAACACTGGTAATTTTATTACTTTTTGTAAACGTTTAGTTAATAAATATTTCCCTAAACCTGGCTTTTAAAGTTCGCAGATGCTGCAACACATATATTATGCTGGATTTTTGTATGTCTGCCACATTTATATGTGATATTTTTGTAGCCTTCTTGTGGCACTACAAGCTGCAATGTTGAAGCCAAGTATTACTTCCATGATAAAATCAAAATACTGACACTTCTAATAATTTCTTGTTAGTGTTCATATCTAGTCTAGTTCTATCAGGTTTGCATTTCTTGTAACATATTCAGCAAGATATCCATTTTGTCTGCTAAATGTTTGTGTTAGGATGTTTTTGTGCAAATTTGAAATACCATGGTACAATGATTGGTATTCTCATGTACCATGATGTAGAAGATGTACAATCCATCTTAGCCGTGTCCTAAAGTAGGCTACATTTTACTATTATGATCAAATTGACATCAATAAAAGTTTGTATTTGTTGCAACGTGCAGGATTTCTGTTTTGTTCACCAAATGTTTGATAATATGTTTCTCCACAAATTAACTTACCAAAAAATAGTCTACATTTAACAATATACTTTGAATGATCATTATTCGTGCACCACAGTGTATAAGAATAGCATTTGTTTTTAGCCATGGTATGCATTAATCATGATATCTTCTGTAGATTTCTAACTATCATGTGATTGTAAATGTGTGGTCAATAAAAGCCTGCCATCTGGCGGTCACTTGAGGTATCGCCTAAATTTAAAATGACCTCTACAAAAATCTCTTATTTTTTGTGTTAATGTTTAAGACCCGTGCCCACATTTGTCCACTTTGATAAAACAACCGATTTTCCTTTACAGCTCCACAGGCTCATACCAAGGAAAGGTCACAAGTAGGCGAAGGTTAAAGGCCATCTGATTGTAGAAAGCAGCTGCTGCTGCCAGTGCTGACGCTTGTACAAATGCTGCGACGTCCATGAGCGCCTCCCCACCCCCAGACCCTCTCTGCGCTGGTATATATAGCCAGAGAAGGGAACCAGACAGTCCTGGCAGTCAAAATGAGGCTTCTCCTCCCCGTCTGCTGCCTGCTGGCTCTACTGGCACTCACCACTGCAGGTAAGAAGTTTAAAAGCTGGACTCTGAATGCAGGTGGACTGCTAAACTAACGGCTGCTGGTGACTTCTGCTAATATATTTGAGTACAGTAATTTGGTGTGTGTCTGGAAGAACTGAGCCTTAAGATAAAGACAGTGTGGGAAATCCTAGATCGCATTGCTTGTCCTTGGTGGAAATAAATGCATTTCTCCTTGCTTGTACACTCTTAAAGGGAGAGTTCACACCAAAATTTAAATGACCTCATGATTCATTCTCCCTCATAATTCTTGATGAGTTTCTTTCTTCGGTTTAATACAAAATAAGATATTTTGAAGAATGCTGGTTGGTGGGAGCCATTGAATTTTAAAATCGCTACGGAAGTCATAGCTGCCAACATTTTTCAAAGTATCTTCTTTTGTGTTCAACCGAAGAAAGAAACGTGAATAGGTTTGGAACAAGTCAAGGGTTAGTAAATGATGACCGAATGAATATTTTGGGTGAACTATCCCTTTAAAATCAAGGTTCTTTGTTGGCATTAGTGGTTCCAAGAAGGATAGGACTTGCAGCAGTTTTGCACATTTGCACCAGACACGTTCTTACAAAAAAAACAACAACACTATGCATTTATGAAGTGTGCTTCACACAGGTGAGTGGGTTTGACAAACCACCTGTAGAACCACTATTTTCTCTCTGTCTCAAAATAACTCCGTCTTACTCTTGCACCTAATTGCCTGAGCACTAACAGTTGCTTTGTATAATTAGCCCTTCTTGTGTGTATCGCCTCTTCTTTTTGAATCGCTGAATGCCTCCTCAATTGTAAGTCGCTTTGGACAAAGTGTTTGCTAAATGACTAAATGTAACTGTAAATGTTATGGAAATTACTATAATTCATGTGGTTTTATTTGAGTTTGACTGTGTGGTTAAAGGGATAGTTCACTCAAAATTAAAAATTGTCATCAATTACTCACCCTTCACTTGTTCCAAACCGGTTTCAGTTTCTATCTTCTTTTGAGAACACAGTGATTGACTTAATATTTTAGTATATACATGACATAGTCATTTTTGTTCCTACTATAGATGTCAATTGCTGCTTTTCCCCAACATTCTTCAGATTATCTTGTTATGTGTTCAACAGAAGAAAGATATTCATAAACGTTTAGAACCATTTGAGTCTGAGTTAGAAGAAATGTTTGGGTGTGCTATCCTTTTAAATCAGTAGCTCCGTTTGTCTGAAGTGTGACTAAGAATAATGAAGTACAGTACGTTCGGTACGAGTGTGTTCTGAATCCTCACATTCTGGATGGCATGTACTGCACGTGTTGTGCCAAAAAAGTGTTTCTCGGGAGTCATACACACAAAGCCATGAGAAACAGAATGGCCGTCTTTCTTTTTACTCCGGTGAATTATGCAACTTCTGATAGGCGTGGAAAAGAATACAACGCACACTAGAAACTCTCTGAGAGGCATGACAACAGCTGATGGAAAGTGTGAAGAGCTTATTATTTAACTTTACACCGCTCCTTTAAATATGTTGAGTTGTTTCAACCCACATTTTGGTTAAATAGAGACAAAAATAAATATATTAAATAAATAATAAATAAAAATAAATACAGATAAATCCAAGCACTGGGTTAAATTGGAAGATAATTGGAAGTTGCATTTAACCCAGTGGTCAAGTTTAGCTACAGCATTTTACAATCTGAATTAATATTGCCTGATCAAGAAAATGACTGACCTTGAAATACATTCATGGCTCTGGAGGTGCCTGTGATGTCATTTCCTGTCTCATTGGTGTTTTTTGCATATTGAGTGCACGATATGACTTTATTTGACGTTTGTTTTTTCAGATATTGATAAGCAGTACAGCAGTTGTGCTAATATATTTCTATTCATAAATTGAAAATGTAATCGTATCGCAATAGTTGCATCACACAAAAAAATATTGAACACTTATTATGAAAGTAAAAATAAATTTATGCCTTTCATTGTGATACTATGACAGTTTTTATATATGTAAATTGACTTTTTCATGCATTAATAGACATACTAATAAGTGTGAAATATGATTTAAAAAAAGCATCAAATGAGCTATAGACACAATAACAATTTGTAGTAACAAAATAAGTTGTGGTCCTATAAGTGGGATATTTTGTGTGGAAAAAGGCCTGTTGTCAATGGGAAGTAACACTGAGATAGAAATGTTTGCTAATTTGCGCAACAAATTACACTGTAAATAAAAAATCTTGCTTCCTTAAATGTTTGAGTTAAATCAAATGAACTTTTCAAGTCATCTCAATTTGCATCAGTCAAACTGACAAAAAATAGTCAAATTTTGTATACTTGTTTTATGTTGCATTTATCTGATTAACTCATTTAACTGATTAAAATAAGTCAAAGTAACATAAAACATTTGTTGTTCTAATTTGTATTGTCATATAATTGTTTTACATTGTGGCATGACCAGCACTCATAAATGACTTTTGCTGCTTGTTCAAACTACTTATTTAATATCAGTTGAACAAACACAATTTTTTTTGAGACAACTTAATTGTTTTATGTTTATTCATTCATTAATTTTCCTTCGGCTTAGTCCCTTTATTCATCAGGGGTCACCACAGCGGAATGAACCGCCAACTATTCCAGCATATGTTTTTTTGGCAGCGGATGCCCCTCCAGCTGCAAACCATTACTGGGAAACACTCACACACTCTCACATTCACACACGCACTCATTCACTACGGTCAATTTTGTTTACCCAATTTACTTTTAGCACATGTCTTTGAACTGTGGGGGAAACCGGAGCACCCTGTGGAAACCCACGCGAACACAGGGAGAACATGCAAACTCCACATAGGAATGCCAACTGACCCAGCCAGGAGTCGAACCGGCGACCTTCTTGCTGTGAGGCGAACGTGCTAACCACTGAGCCACCATGCCGCCTTGTTTTATGTTCAATCCACTTAATTGTGTAAAATCGATTAAGTTAACCTAATCAGTTTGTGTTGGGATAACATTGAACTTTTTGCATGACCAAAATTTTTCGCCCTTATGCAAAACTCACAATTGTTAAAATTCCTATTGAAATAACTAGGTTTTACCACCAAATTCTTCTTTTTTTATCATTAAATATCAACGAATTCATATTTCTTGCACTTTAGAATCCCGATTGATTGTATTGGTGATAACTGAATGAACTTAGCGAGTCAGACTTTTGTCTCCGGTTACCGCTTGAAGCTATAACTTCCTCCGACTTGCGTTCAAGTATTAACCTTATCTGTCCTTGCATTGCTCTTGTTTCTCTCTTTGCGTCTGTACTGTCAGGTGCTTCAGCCTAGAGAGCGGCATGAAATCAGACACTCTTTGAGGGCCAGTTGCATCGTCATGCTTCACGGCTCCACTAACACTCCCCCTGTACTTTCTATCCACATATACTCTTATGGTCCACAGCTGCTGTCA
Organism: Danio choprae; assembly: GCA_903798125.1. Lineage (NCBI taxonomy): Eukaryota > Metazoa > Chordata > Actinopteri > Cypriniformes > Danionidae > Danio > Danio choprae. The sequence goes on along the minus strand of CAIGQW010053975.1, from coordinate 266,913 downwards.
CAACGGTACTGTCTCAATCACACTTTATTTCTGTCCTGCAGGCCTTGTAGGGGCAACCATTATGTTAACAGTAGGACCCAAAGCCTCTGTTCTGCCATGCCACTGTATGCGGTCTGATTTAGCACATGGGGTTTTCCCTGTACGCTTCACCCGTGCCAGACAAACATACGCAGATATTACTCGCAAGCCAGAGTAAACAATGTTATATAAAATAACAAACAGAGCACATGCAGTACTAAAGTCAGGAAAGATTATAAACTCGTATAATGTAGATTAGACATTAAAGAAATATACGCAAGAAATGCTATGCAATGTTTAAACTTTTTTTTGTGCATTTGTTCTATTTGCGATCGCTAATTTTAGTAATTCTGATTCCTCCTAACAATTCTGGATCTTGAATGGTTTTGTTAAAAATAGAAGTGTGTGTGTGTGTGTGTGTGTGTGTGTATTCATATTGTAAGAAATACAATTATGTTGTCAGATGCTAAGATTAAAAAATGTAAAACTGTAAAAAACAAAGTAAATTATGGTAAAAACTGTAAAAAATATCTGTAAATGTTTCCCTTATTTTGTGTCAATGATTTTTTTTTTCCCACCTTATATTTATTATGCTTTCGCATTATGGGGATTTTAATCTATCCTCCAACAACTTTTGATGTTGAAAAGTTTGAAAAAGGGATTTTTATTGACA
>CAIGQW010053975.1:235277-265822 GCA_903798125.1 Danio choprae | reverse complement strand
ATACACTACGGACAATTTAGCTTATCCAATTCACCTGTACCACATGTCTTTGGACTTGTGGGGGAAACCGGAGCACCCGGTGGAAACCCACGCGAACACGGGGAGAACATGCAAACCCCACACAGAAATGCAAACTGACCCAGCCGAGGCTCGAACCAGCGACCTTCTTGCTGTGAGGCAAGAGCGCTACCCACTGCACCACTGTGCTGCCCTCTTAAACAATATATTGTTTCAAACTACTAAAATGTCAATAAGTTGCCCTTTTAAACTGCGGTGTCGACCCAGCAGGCACAGGACGTCAAATTGATGTAGTACCCCCAACGTCGTGGGAACGTTGCATTTTGTTTGGAAATGAAAATGTCAGAACCCAACGTCAGGCCGACGTCAATGTCCAACGTCCTATCTAAAATCAAATATCAACGTCTAATGATGTTAAAGCTTGGCGTTGTGTGGATGTTACCACTATGATGTATTTTGGTGGCTATACCTGACGAATAAATATCAGTATTTGATGTCAATGTGACGTTGGCTCGGCATTGGATTTTGGTCACTTTTTGGACGTCATTATTGGATGTCAAAATAATGTTGTCCTTAGACACTAGCTAGACATTGAATTTTGGTCACCTGATGTCACTACCTAAATCTAACCTACGTCTTATGATGTTGTGTGCCTGCTGGGGAATTTTCAACATCAAAAGTCAACAGAGTTTCTCCTTAAAAAATATTAAACAGAAACTTTAAGTGATGAAGTTTATACCTCAGTTGGTTTTTGACGAGTCACTACTGCAATCTTTGAAAAATTACTCCTTTATGTATTACATATACATATGTATATGTAAAGAGGAAGTCAATGGTATCAGAATGGAACATATAACTTATACACAAGCAACGACATTTTATCATAGAACAACGGAGAATCTCATCCTCAGCATAGGCTATTTGTGTTAGGGTGAAGACCTGGAGCACCTGTCCATTCCTGTCCTCACCTCAGGACATGCTGTCGAACAGGGGGTTGGGGTGGCTCTGCGTCACGTAGAACATACTGGAAGAAAATGCACATCAAGCATGACTTTCCAAATTACGGACACAGAGCTGTCAGGATTAGTGCTATTAATTAATCAGAAAATACATGAGACATTGGAATGCTAATCCACACAAACGCATTTCCCAGAAAGCTCCCCAGCCATTGACTAAGAACAATACCTGTGGGCACAGAGACGGTCCCTGGAGAGCATAGCTGTGTGCTTTCATTTCAGAATGATAATGATTTCAAAAAACAACCGCCCACTATTTTGGCATATGCAGTGGATGTCCTTCCACCCGCAACCCAGTACTGGGAAACACCCATACACTCACATTCACACACACACACTCATACACTACAGCCAATTTAGTTTATTCAATTCATTAATAGCGCATGTGTTTGCACTGTGGGGGAAACTGGAGCACCTGGAGGAAACCCACGCGATCACAGGGAGAACATGCAAACTCCACACAGAAACGACAACTAGCCCAGCCAGCACTCGAACCAGCGACCTTCTTGCTGTGAGGTGACAAAGCTGAAAAGAAAATAAAGCCGCTAGAATGGCCCAGCCAATCACCTGACTTGAATCCAATAGAAAATAATAACTAAAGATCAGCGTTCATAGACAACAAGCGCAGAACCGTTGAGATTTTTAGACTCTACTGAAGTATGGGGGGGGGGGGGGGGGGGGGGGAATCACACCTGAGCAATGCATGCAACTCCATTCTCCATACAAGAGGCATCTTGAAGCTACCAAAAAAGCTTTTTATAGTAAAGTATTAAATGCATTTCAGTAGTTCAGTACTTTCTCCTTGTGTCATTAGCACATTTTTCTGAAATTAATCTTTGTTGTGTTTGTGTGTTTGGATTGTTTGGGTGTTTTACCACAATATGCGCCAATATCATGTCAACAGCTACTTTAGACATTTATTTACCAGGAGAAATCATGACTTGTTCAGTACCTAACTGGAATGCTTTTAAATCATCGAACTACATTGGAATGCTAATCCACACAAACATATTTCCCAGAAAACACCCGAGCCATTGTCTAAGAACAATACCTGTGGGCACAGAGATGGTCCATGGAGAGCATAGCCGTGTGCTTTCCTGACACTAGAACTGGCTGTAATTTAATTAAAACAATATGGCAGAATATGATGCAGAGCAGAATATGATATTGGTGTATTCAGCTCACATACAAGCACCACACTAGTTCTGTAGCACATCATGACCAGCCTTGTCTGTCGATTTCCAGTGACATTTACATAAAGACGGCATTTAGTAGTCAAATAAATCAAAGCAGTTAGAAGGGGTGTGTGATAATTATTATGTTTGATAATAACGTAATTGGGTAGCACTGTGGCTGTATGGGTGTTTCCCAGTACTGGGGGTTCATTAGTTAATATACTCTCAGTGTTGTGAGAGTATATGCCACAACTCTCATTGTGGCATTCGCTGCATAAAACATATGCCAGAGTAATTGGCGGTTCATTCTGCTGTGGCGACCCCTGATAAATTAAAGACTAAACCAAAGGTTAGTGAGTGAGAATATCTTAATTGTTGTTCTAGTGGTTAGTTATGAAGTAATTATTTTACTTCACATCAGCTTTGAGGTGATGTTAGCATAACATGAACTAAAGTTAAGATGCTAGCACAAAAAATATTAATCACTAATTTGGCCTTTAAAGTTGGCGGTTCATTCCGCTGTGGCGACCCCAGATTAATAAAGGGACTAAGCCGAAATGAAAATGAATGAATGAATAATTTGGCCTTTAGAACTATTAGCGCACACTCATGGTGTGTAGATGATACTCTAACACTATGCCTTTGGCCAACACACAGCTTGTCTGGCTAAATCACACTCTCTAACTAGAGCCATATCAATCAACCAGAGACTTCCAAGGAACACATAAGCCTGTCAGAGAGCATTTTTACAAGCAAGTGCTCAAATGCCAAAGGTAGAAAAGCTTATCTGAAATTACTATAGACACTCTAGTGCCCTCTGCTGTGAGCACACGATTGAAATGTTGCTTTAGTGTATGGCTAGGATGCTTTAGAATGAATTAGGGATTTGTCTTTTAGGAGTAAATGAACATTAAATCAAATAAGCTCTAATAAATCTGCATGTTTGCAATTTGCATAATATTCTAATACACTCCAAACATAACAAATCTGAAAGCATTGCATTTTCACCAATGTGCATGTGCACCAACATTTATAGTTGGATGAATATTTGCTCAAATGCAGAGCTGTCCTCTCAATGGAAGCATCTTACATTAAACCAAAGGTGGAAAAAAAGCCATCATGCTAACACCCTTATCAGTGCCGCCTGCTGCTGCGTCGGAGGACAGTATGAAAAATAAACCATGCTCTGATGATCCGCATGAACAGAAAGACTTGGCGTTCTCTTCTCCTGCCAGCTCTGCTCCCTATTTTAGGATGTGATTCACATGAAAAGCATTTAGCTCTCATCGAGAGATGGGTCATCGCCACAGACTCACACGTTCACTCCAAATCAGCTCTACCACCCAGTCAAAGACTAAATCAATAAACCATGAATGTTGTGTAGATTACTCCATCTCCCACACAGAATGCTATATACTAATGTTACCTAGGCCTATCTGTTGGTTGAGATGCCTCTCTTCAGGGGATGTGATGTGACTTGATCTAGTGATATACCAACATTTTTGACAACCACAAATATCCAGCTGAATTGGCTAAATGAATGATATGGATGTGGATAAGCTGCTTCAGGTTAACAAAACATGAATGCGGACCCTTTGGCTTGAGCAGAAATTATTATTGAATAGCAATAGGTGGGAAAAAAGGGTCAGTGTCCCCAGTGTGACTTTTTGATCTAGATGGTTTCATCAGGTCAAACAAGCTATGCAAGAAAACCTTTTATCATTTTACCCACATCACACCTGAAACCAATAGTGTTAACATTTAAAACCAATACCAAATCATTTAGGAAACGATGTATACAGAACAAGAAATAAAAACAATATATACAGAAAAAAGAAAGAAAGAAAAACTAGTTATATTCAAATAGCAATAGCTAATATTTGTTCGGATGTAAGCAGCTGTTTTTGCTTGCTAACATCTGACCTTCGTGGAATTAACAGACCAAATAAACTGTGGAAACCCCAGGGCCACACCCACTTTTTATGTAACAGCCATTGGACAAATAATAGTTTAATGTTGTTTGCAGTCTGACGCAAAATTGTCCAGAAAGTTTGTTTTGGACTGGCATTCTTTAATACGGCATCATAGTTACTTTTTCAATTTTGTTGCTGTTATGTTGAAATATTAAAAATGATTCATTCTTCAAGGAGCAATAGGTGAAACTATTTTAGATATGCTGGTTGAATGTTCCTTCTCGTCCTGATAGCAATCATTAAATTAAGTGGTCCAAATGTGTTTACTATATATATATATATATATATATATATAAGTAATATTTGTGGTGTGGACCAAGAAAAGTTCGTCCGATAAAAATGTTTGATCCGAAAATTATGATAGGCTGTCCTACCTGCCTGTTAAAATATGTAATTGCATACCTCTTCACACCGTTCGTGCAGGAAGAATTACTTCATAGACGTGGTTCAGACAGAGAATGGCAGGCAAACATCAACAACCTACCTTTCGTTTTGAAGTTTCCGATTATAATTATTAACTGTACTATAACATTTTCTCTCTGATGAATGTTACATGATGTATTGTAGTTCATGAGGCATGGCATTGGATGGCAATTTGCAGGGTGGGATGTAGGTTTTTAGTGCTATCAGGCTAACGTTAGCATTTTCAAGATCTCCATCACATTCTGGTAATTTTCATCATATTTCATCATCATATTTTCTCATATTCCTTCAAAGATGCAGTGGACTCCGAGACTGAGCAACTTGTGCCACTCAAGCTGAAGTCTGAAGGTCAGCTTTTCAACTGCTGTGACGGCACAGAAGATATAAGCCAAAGCACATCCAATGACACTCCTGCACCAAACAGACCCGTCTGCCAGCCCTGTGGCACAGGCACACAAATTGAAGATGCCAGCTTGGATGAGGACGAGGCCGTTTCTGAGGAGAAATCTGAAGAGTTGAGTCAAGAGGAAGCGGCGTCTGAAGAGATATTTGAGGAGGAGGCAGAAGCTGAGTTAGATGCAACTGATGAAGTGTTGGAGAAGGAGATCTCTGACGTGGAGGCACAACTGAGTGAAGAACCTGTGGAAGAGGGTGTTGAGGAAGAGTCTCAGATCAGTGATGAGGCGGTGGTGGAGGAAGAGGAGGATCTTCAGACTGAAGATGAAGCAGATAAAGAGGAACTTTCTCAGACTGAAGAACAGGTAGTTGAGGAAGAGGAAGTTGTGCAGACCGAAGAGGAGCTAGTCGAGGAAGAGGAAGTTGTGCAGACCGAAGAGGAGGTAGTGGAGGAAGAGGAGATTCTTCAGGCTGAAGAAGAGGCAGATGAAGAGGAACCTACTAAGACTGAAGAAGAGGTTATAGAGGAGGTTCTTCAGACTGAAGATGAAGCAGGTGAAGTAAAAGACTTTCAGACTGAAGAAGAGGTAGTTGAGGAAGAGAAAGCTCTGCAGACTAAAGTAGAGGTCATTGAGGAAGAGGAGGTTCTTCAGACTGAAAATGAAGCATCAGAGGAACATTTCCAGGCTGAAGAGGTAGTTGAGGAGGAGGATGTTCTACAGATTCAAGATGAGGTAGATGTAGAAGAGGTTTCTCAGACTGAAGAAGAGACAGTAGAGGATTCTCAGATTGAACAGCCATTGGAACAAGTGGAAGAGGCAGCAGAAGAAGAGGATGTAGAAGAGGACACTTTAACAGAGGAAGAGAGAGCTCCCAAGGTTGTGGAAGAGGAGCAATCTGTAGAAGAACCAGAAGCAAATGAAGAGTTGGTGGAAACCGAAGTAGAGGAGCCAGCCACAGATGTTGTTGAAGAGGTCGTAGAATTGGCCCAAGAGGTAAATGAGGAACCAACTCCAGAGCAAACTACTGTTCAAGAAGATGCTCCTGCACCTGCTGAGGAAGCAGAGGTGGAACTAGTGTCAGATGATGTGCCAGCAACCAAAACATCAGCAAAAGGTATATGTGCTTTAGTGGGTATTTGAAAATGGTACCATTATCATATTTGCATAAAATAAAGTGCTTTTGTGAAAACTGTGACTTTATGCACAGACCTATTACAGGCTAAGTTTGTTGGTATGAGTACATACTTGACAACCAAAACAACGATAGTTAGGTTTCCATTCAAAAAAGCAAATTAGACTTATGCACTAAACTGAAATATCACATAACCTAGGAAAATATTTCAGAAAAACATATATATAATCATAATCATATAATAAATATTTATAATCATCACAGAAAGCCTCTTGGTAAATCAACCAGAGAGAAGTAGCTATATTGTGTCCTGTCATCAGGGTGCAGGATAGGGCGCTAGTAAAAGTTAGTTCCTCATGCTTGTCCACCTGATACTTCTGTCAAAGTGGAACAGGAATAAACCCACCACCACCAAAATAACCTAGCAGAAATAACCCTTGGCACACGTCCATTGCCATTCATAACAATATGTTCTCTGGCCTGCATGAAGGACAGTTTTGTAATGGGTAAGAAATGTTTCAGATGCTTTTAATAGTATGATGATTGTGTTTAAATAACTCCAAACGGAGAGCTGAAGTAGATAGATGGATGGAAAATTGTGTCTTTTTTGTTGTAAACCAACTAAATGAATGAATGAATGAATCAATCAATCAATAAAATGAAGATTAACAGAAATTAAAATGGCACTCAAAGGTATAGTTTAGAAAAAAACAACCATAATTATTCTGTTTATCTGTATGGTAGAATACATAACAATAATAATGATGATGAAAATAACCTAATCATAACTACCATTCATGGTCTAACTGTTTTTTTGGGTTTTTTTTTTTTGGCATTTAGCGGTACACTAAAATCAGCAAACAAAACATTGAGCTGATGGATTGCTTCCTGTGATTGTGATTCTCATGTAAATACAGGTGCAGCTTCTTTCCTCAGATCTTGTTTACTTCAGATGTAAAATTAAACTTGGAAAAATTTTGGTTAATTCCACAACTCATTCCATAATCTGTAAGTCCATTGATGTACCCATAAAAAAGCAGTCCCTCCAGGATTTTGCGAGTCCAGTGGTTCTTGAGATTAAAATTTGAAAGATTTCACAAGACTTTTCACAGCAAAACACAAGAACTGAAGCAAATGATGAAGTTTTGAGAAAAGCTGTCACAAAATCAGTCCGCAAATATATGAAACAAATATGTCCCTGCAAATTTTGAACATTGTTTGGTTCCCCAAATAACATTTTAGTGAACCATTTTTTTTCATAGCGTGAAGAACATTTTCACAATCTCAGGAACTCATTTTCACTGTTAAACATGGCTGTTAAAGGTTATTTATAGATCACAGAACAGGTGTGGCTAGGAACCATTATTTGTAATCTAGATATATGTATCTAGAATTAAACTCTATTGATAATGTGAAACAATATTGGTCTTGTTTTCTGGGGGTGTCATACATAAGAAAGAAAAATTTGCCATGATATGAGATTGATGTCTTATGCCAACTTTGCTATTTTTTTTTTCTGGCAGTGGAGAAAACAGCCCCCTCAGGTCCTGTCACAAGAGATCGCTCTCACATTGAAGAGACGCTGCGTCTGGCAACAGCTGAACCCTCACGGGAATATGTTGGTGAGTCATATAATGAAAATATAAAAAATATTTTTTATTTAAAAAAAAAAAGTATCTGTAGCTCAGCTTTATGCACAATAACAGGCCGGTTATATCAAGTCATCTGCATTAACCAGTCATATTAGCTTGACCAAAACAATTGTGTGTGTGCTCATTGTTTTGGTAAAACCTACAGTATAAGGAGCAAATTTACACATTTTTCAAGAACTAATAGTGAAAGAAAAACAAATGATAATAAAGATTAGCATAGTCGTTAGCTAGCTAACACAATTATTGGAATGTAATTATGTATTTTAGAAGTAGCAGAATCAGATTTTCTTGAAGTAGCAGAATCAGTTAATGAACTGTGGAACTACACATCCAGAATCTATCCAGAAAAAGAAAGTGTATTTTTGTATTTGTTGCATCTACCTTCCTCTTGTAATTTCATCAACTCTTGCAGATGCTTTGAAGAAACTCCAGGATGTCTACAACACTGCAATTAAACCCTTGGAGAAGGCCTACAAATACAATGAGCTCAGGCAGCACGAAGTGTCAGGTGAACATCTTTTGACAATGGATATATTTTTTATGTCTACAGTAGACAGTGTCTACAGCATCTCAAAGTGATAGTTCACCCAAAAGTCAAAACTAGTTGCTGGCACCCGTTGACTTCCATAGTTGGAAAAACAATTACTATGGAAATCAGGGGGTGCCAGCATTTTTCTAAATATCTTTTTTTTTTTTTCAAATTTAATTGGTGGCAGAATGTATTTAACGAACCCCTATCCTGACTTAAACTGGCTGTTTTCTTCATATTGTTCAGATGCAGAGATCACCTCTAAGCCCATGGTCCTGTTTTTGGGTCCTTGGAGCGTTGGCAAGTCTTCCATGATCAATTACCTTCTGGGTCTTGAAGAAACTTCTCAACAGCTTTATACTGGTAAAACACAAATTCAATTGCTTGTTAACACAAATATCAAACCAGCCAATCACATGCTAGAAACTTATTGCATGTAGATGTGGTTACGAGGATCTGCTGAAGTTCAAACCGAGCATCAGAATGGCAAAGAAAGGTGATTTAGGTGATTTTGAACATGGCCTGCTTGTTGGTGCCAGAAGGGCTGGTCGGAGTATTTCCGAATATGGGATTTTTTACACACATTAATCTCTGGGATGTACAGAGAATGCCCCAAAAAGTGAAAACATCCAGTTCCTTTTTGATGCCAGAGGATAAGTTACCTGGTTTAGTTGATAGAAAGACAAATTGAGGCATTGTTTAAACACCACATTACCATGTACTGAACTCTTATTAATCAACTATGACTAGCTATATGCAGATTTTCATACTATAGCACCTTTAAGGAAGTTCTGAATGCAAAAGTGTTTTCAACCTGATACTAGCAAGACGTACCCAGTAAAGACGGCACTGCCATGTTTTTTTTGTTTTTTTCAGGAGCTGAACCCACAACCTCTGAATATACTGTGCTAATGCATGGTAAGAAGCTTCGCACTGTTGAGGGCATTGTCATGGCTGCAGACGGTTCCCGATCTTTCACAGCGCTAGAGAAGTTTGGTCAGGGGTTCCTGGAAAAGCTGGTGGGAATCGAGATGCCGCACAAACTCCTGGAGCGGGTGACTTTTGTGGACACGCCTGGAATCATTGAGAACCGCAAACAACAAGAGAGAGGTGAGAAAATAAGTACAAAAAATATAAACAGAAAAAAATATATAAACAGATTGATGCACATGTAAAGGCACAGCATGCACTTCTGAATATTAACTTGCTTGTTAGAGGTGCATTTTTATTTTAATGTTTTGCTACTTAATAGTTCTTTAGTACATTTAAGGATTAAATACCTGATAAAAGACTCCATATTTGACTCCATTGAACATGCAGTTTTCAAAAAGAATCTGTTTTAATGAAATATATATATATATATACACACACACACACACACACACACACACACATTCTGCCTTGGTACACACTCTGCTGTTGTCTTTCAGGTTACCCCTATGGTGAAGTGTGCCAGTGGTTCATCGACCGCGCTGACCTCATCTTCCTGGTGTTTGACCCAACCAAACTGGATGTCGGATTAGAACTTGAAATGCTGTTCAGACAGATGAAGGGACGCGAATCACAGATCCGTATCATTCTAAACAAAGCTGACAGTCTGGCAACCCAGGACTTAATGCGTGTGTATGGCGCCCTCTTCTGGAGCATGGCACCCCTGATTAATGTAACCGAACCACCACGCGTCTATGTGAGCTCCTTCTGGCAGCAGGATTATGCTCAGGACACCAACAGGGACCTGTTCCAACGTGAAGAAATCTCTCTTCTGGAAGACCTGAATCAGGTCATTGAGAACCAACTGGAAAACAAAATCGCCTTCATTCGCCAGCACGGCATCCGCGTGCGCATTCACGCTCTCTTAGTCGACCGCTACCTGCAGACGTACTATGAGAAATTAGGCTGGTTTAGCGACCCACATGAGGTTTTCCAGGATATTGTCAGTGATCCCGACAAATTCTACATCTTCAAGTCTATCCTGGCCAAGACCAACGTGAGTAAGTTTGATCTGCCAGAACCAGAGGCGTACCGGGACTTCTTTGGAGTGAATCCTCCAAGCGGCTTTAAGCTCCTGTCCTCATATTGCAGCTGGTCAGGCGGATGCTTGATAGAGAAGATTGAGAAGGCCATCACTGATGACCTGCCCGCATTGCTCAGCAGTTTGGCAGAGAAAAGAGAAGCCAAGACAGAGAAAAAAGAACCCAAGACAGAGGCAACTGCAGAAACCAAAGAGAAACCCCAAAACCGTTGGCGGAGACAGTAGAAGAAACCGTGCAGCTTTATTTCCTACCGAAGGCACAATCAGTCAGTTTGAGGACATTTAAAGAATGAATTATGAGCTTATGAATGAAAAAAGAAAAGTTCAGAGACTTTTACCAGTCTGTAAAAAACTGAGAAGAAACACTCCACTTTTGTAAATAGGCTCCAACAGTTACCATTTTTTAATCCATTCATCTGATCTCCAGGTCTGGCGAGAGCACTTTTAGCTTAGCTAAGGTTAGATCATTGAATCGGATTAGACCATTAGCATGTTGCTCAAAAAGAGTTTTTTTATTTTTTTTATTATTTTCCTTTTAAAAGCTTAATTCTTCTGTAGTTACATTATGTACTAACACTGACGGGACATGAAAAGTTGCTATTTTCTAGGCTAATATGGCTAGGAACTATACTCTTATTCTGGTGTAATTATCAAGGAACTTTGCTGCTGTACCATGGCTGCAGCAGGCACAATGATATTACTCTGATATTACTAACTTTTAATTTTCCATAAGTCTTACTCTTAGAACACAATTTAACTACAGAAGAGTCAAGCTTAAAATAAGAAAATTATTGAAACTCTTTGATCATTTTGGAGTCAGATGCAATACACGTCTAAGTTAAAAGTGCTCCCGCCATACCTGGAGATGCTGAATGGATTCAAAAATGGTAAAACTTAATTGTTTAACTTTAGGGAAGTTGTAAAAGCCTATTTTCAAAAAAAAAAAAAAAGTGGAGTTTTCCTTTAAAACGGAGATAATCAGGGTATGTTTACATGACAAAAAAGCGCCAAAACTGAAGTTTTAGCTTTGCTTTTTAACATTTTTTGCATACAGACAATCTGACGAAATTACCCTGTTTACATGGATCCATAAAAATATACTTAAAATGCTGTAATATGCAAATGAGGTCAGTAGGTGGCGACGTCACTTTATAAAAAAGCTACTTTCACAAATTTGTCCTGGGCAACATCATCTTCACAAAATCACATTTTTTTGCAGTTTAGATGATTATGGTATCATTTTAAAAGGTTTAAGCCCTCAAAAAGCTATTGTCGTGTAAATTGAGGACTTTTTAATTGCAGTGAAGGACATGTAAACATACCCTTAGTAGCCCACTTTTTTCTTTCCTCTTTTAATTTAACTTTGCAATATATATACTTATTTATACAATGTTCAAAATAAATAATACAATGTCATAAACTTTATTTATTTCTGAATGTCATTTTAAAAGTGTGAATATGTCAAACGTGTTAGAAAGTTCTTGACTTCATTACTTAAGTTCCACTTGTACATACTGATCACGTTCCTTTTGTACAATTTTACTGGTATATGAGTTTAAATGAGAATTCCTAGTGCTACTTGTTTGTTTGTTTGTTTGTTTGTTTGCTCACATTACTGCATGCTAAAACTGTGGTGGCGTTAATATTTCTTCTTTTTTGTGGCTGCTACTTTACACAATATAGAAATGAAACTTTGAAATGGGTATTTAAGTCAATAAAATCCTGAAATTAGTGGATGGATTGTTCGACAAACTATGATTTTGCTTGATTTTACTTCGACATGTTGTATTAGAACACGAGATGTCCACAAGATGGCGTCGTATATCATTAAACTCACTGCAATAAAACTACTGATCACCGTTCAATGAAGCCACCTTTGGTCTCATATAAAAGTAATGTTATATCATTTACCCGTTTATCTATATTTATAGCTGCAATCCTTGCGTTTATCTACATAAAATGCAATTTCACGCGGAGCAATTTGTGTAAAACATTTTATAGAGCTGTCCTCACCTCTCAAAGATTTTATGATTCCGAGAACTGAAATAATCTGCAGTAAAGCGGTAGCCTGAGTATACATCTGATAAGAGTTTCATTGAGATTCGCACTGCTAGTTATAAACTTGTTTGTTTGAGTTAATCCGCAGCTGTGTTTTTTGAGTCAGAGACCTCAAGTGGCCACTGAGAATTAAATGCTTTCATGCATGACTTCTCCACGGGCTGTTGTTGGCCAAATTCTTGAACACATTTTTGTGTCATAAAACTTCCCTGTCTGACACAGCACAACATGTCTCAGAAAGTGGACATGATGAATGCCTGACACAAGAAGCATGGGATGATTATTATCGCTTGGATGTTACTTATCTGATAGATCAAAGGTCAAGACGCACCCAGAATCTTAGGTATGTTCCTAGGAGATGGAACACACAAACACAAATGCACGATTGGGTTTACCTGAATGGGAACATACCAATCATACTGTACATATGTTGTTATGTAATAAAGCTAATTATTAATAATTGAATAGCCCTGAAGAAAACAGGGTTTGTTCTCCTATAATAGACATGATTCACATATTTAAAAAATACTATTATAAATAGTTTTTCATGACTGGAAGCATCATGTTTAATTTAATATGTGTGCATTTTGTTTTATTCTCTAAACTACTGATGACATGTCTTCCAAATTTAAAATAAATGGTTTGTAATTTACATTTTGCATAAAATAACAGTGCAGTGCTCGGAGATATGTTTATATTAATTTTAGACAACTCAACATAAATGCTTATCATATAAGAAATCAATGATTTGCTTGATGTTGAAGCCCAAATTATAAATACAAAAACGAATTGCTCTAAATGACTACATTTGCATTTGAAATTTTGAAGAAATATCAGACCTTTATGGAATAAAACAAATATTAGTGTTTTACTCATACCTAATATGCCTAATCATACCTAATGAATTTAGTAAACCAAGAGAAACTGAGAATTTTCAATTGGCATTTTACTTTTTTCCATAACTGTATATTTATATATTTTTGATGCTGCTTATTTTTGATGATTTCTGCAAAAAATATAAATAAAATTAAAGCTGCAAGCAGCGATGAAAGGGACCTCGCACCCTGGCTCACAGCCGCCCGGTGGCCTTAGGATGACAGAGAACAGCGGACAATAATAATTTAAGCCGATATATATTAAAATATTTCCCAGAGATGGGTTGCAGCTGGAAGGGCATCCGCTGCGTAAAACATATGCTGGATAAGTTGGCGGTTCATTCCGCTGTGGCGACCCCAGATTAATAAAGGGACTAAGCCGAAATGAAAATGAATGAATGAATATATTAAAATACCTGAGAAAATTGCTGATTTATGCCAAACTTCCTTCTGTCAGCAGGTGGCGCTTTGACTGAGACTCAATATTGGAATGTAGATGTCTTCAGGAGAGGAATCTCATCGAACCTGTGCATTTTTAGGCAGATCAGATATTGTTTGGTTGAGTTATAAGTGCTTCCTCCTCCATGGCAAAGCATTGCACTTTCTCAGTCCGCCACGGACACGCCCCTTAGCGAAAACTCTAGATCTTCACAATCTAACATCACAAAGGCCTTTGGACTAAAGAAACGGAGCATGGATTCAATGTGATAAAATTTGTAGGAGGAGTTTGTTACACTGTAAAACATGTCACTTCCTGTTGCCAGCAGGTGGCGCTATATCTTTATCTGGTTATTGGCATGTAAACGTGTTCAGGTCAGGACTGTTATCAAACATATGGATTTTGAATCAGATAAGACAATATATGCCTGAATTATAACAACTTCCTGTTTTGTGGCGAAGCATCAAAGTTTGTGAGGCACGGACACGCCCTTCGACCCACGGACACGCCCTTCGACGAAAACTCTAGATCTTCGCAATTTAACATCGCCAAGGCCTTTAGTTGACAATACCCAATAAATTTAGTCTGATAATTTCCCTAGGAGGAGTTCGTTCAAATACCACGCCTGGAAATGGCAAAAACGTTTTCGGCAGAGGAAGTTAAAAATATCCGACTTCCTGTTGGGTTTGAGATTTTGCTCCAAGAGACTTTTTTATAGGTTTTGGCATGTTTGATGTGTGTGCCAATTTTCGTAGCTCGGGGGCCAGTCCGTCAAATGTGCATAGGTGGCGCTGTCGAGTTATTTTGCCACACCCACTTCCGAAACCTATAACAGACGTACATTTTCGCCACTTCTTAGGACAATATTTAACTAATCAAAACTGCAATCTGGGGATTAAAATTGCTTTTAAATGTGTGTATATGAAGCGCTTAGCAATGCATTTGCAGTTTTGATGTATTTACATTAGGAAATCTACAAAATATCTTCATGGAACATGCTGTTTACTTAATATTTACTTATTACTTAATACTTTAATATTCATTTTGTATAAAATACTCTTGGCATATAAGAAAAAATATATAATTGACTATTGTCAAAAATATTCCTGAGCATAACAAGTGTAACATAAGTGTCACATTTTAGTACACCTAACTTACCTTCAGAATAGACACACACACACAGACACGCACATATATACACACAAATGTTTTTGACTCACAGATTTACTTGTACGTCACTGAACAACTCAAGGAACTCAGTTTGCAGTTAATCTAGACTCAAATAAATAAATATGATCACAATTACACACTTAAACGTACCTTCTCCTTCTCGTGACATCACACGGGCTCCTTGCCCAGAAGTCGTCAAATTCGAGCCGTTCTCATGCGTGCGCGCCGCCGTTAAAGAACCCTGCGTGCGCGCTCCCCCGCGACTTGCCCCCTCCCCTGTATTTCAACACTGTACTGTAGCCAAGTTGTCCCCCCGCCGCACGCCCACAACCATCTTCCCCGAGTGCGCCCAGAACATTGTGGTGGCGGAGCTCGTGAACGCAGCGCCCGGGTAAAAGAGCCAGCCAGCGGGGTTCAAGTGCCGCCACACACGCTCCAGCAGACGGGGAGGAGAGCCGAGAGCGGACGGAAGAGGACGCGGCACGGCGGCGGTGCGCTCGCCTGGCATGAGCTTTGCCCACCGAGGGAAAAAAAGGAGTTTCAGAAGAATGCTAAACAGACAAAGTGGAGATTAAAGAGGCGGATAATATTGGCGTGGGATTTAAAGCAATGGAGTGTGGGATGTCAGTCTTGGTCTGAACTCCAGCAATGTTAAACTGCCAGCCCGATCAAACGACTTGAGGCCTGGGGAAGAAGAAGAAAAAACTTTCGTCTTCATTTTCAACACTTTATATGAGATTACTTCTAAGTGACTGGCTTAAAAAAGGATTGCACAGAAACAAGGGTGTACTTTCCCTCAGCACACTTTGGCTTGTGTGAGCGCCTCGGTGTCATCAGTGTTTAGTTCTTCTTGGAAGTTGAAATCTTGAGTATTATTGGTCTTCTGGAGCTGGCAGATATGCACAGGCGCGTTTCGCCCTCGCGCTGATGTCATCTGGAGGTGTCACGACGTCGACTTGAGCCTGGAAGTGTTTTAATGCGCTTTGAAAGCTGGAATATTCACGGTTGACATCCGGAGTGGGTGTTCAGGAAAGGACGGGGCTCCTCCATGGGAATAGGCCATCTTCTGACCCTCGGCTGGGGCAGAAGTAGCGAGATCTGCCCCGAGTTTTGACGGGAAAAAACACAGGCAACTTCAACGTCGTACTGTCAGGCGTTCACTTTTGTGAGGATCATTATGGTGCTAGAACCCAAGGGAGTAGGTTGTTAGAGATTTTTTACAACTTTTTGTTATTGTTTTGATTCTATAAAAGGAAACGTGGCGCATTTAAAAGAAGTTTTCTCTCAGAATGTGGCGCCCTTCAACAGCTAATACTTAGTTGATAAACAGCAACTAATAGGATTTGGTATTTTTCGACTTAAAATTGGCCTTAGACCGAAGTTGATAGTACAAGAAATGTGTAAAATCTGGCGTTTTTGAAATATGAAATGTAAATTTGTGTTATGTTTGCATATCATTTGGAAAGGGAAATTAAATTCAAATATTGTTGAGGACTGGAGAGGGTGTTTGAGGGACAGCGTTAAGTTGATTGATTAAAAACTAACTTAAAACTTGCTTTAACACCCTTTGTAAATCAATTCCCCACATCTTCTGAATTTAAAGGATACGCAGTTAGTGTTGTGGTTTGAAAAGGGAATTTTAAAGCGATGTGGTCAAAAAAGGAGGATCAAGAAAGTGACAGTGCGTCAGTCGCGCGGACGGAGCAAAAGTACACACATGCGCGTTCACGCGCCACTGAGCCATAGAAATATAATGGAATCCGAGTCCTGCTGACGTAATCCCAGCACGGATAAGGAACTGCTCAAAAGTCCAGGACAGTTCATCTTCATATCGTGAATGCACTTGGAATTTGGTTCACGCTGGACTTTTTTCAAATACAAACTTTGTTTTTTTGTACTCCTTAAAAGCCAAGTGCCACTTTCCCTGAGCTGTCAACAGTTTGTGATATGTGATAATTAAAAGCCAATTGTTGTCTCATTGCCATGGCATTGCCAGAGCAACAGCAGCCACTGCATAAGACAGAGGTTTGGTGTGACAGTGAAGGAGGAGCAGTTACTGTGCGGATAAACGACAGCCATAATCAACAGGCGCATCCAAACCAATCTGTTAACCCTGACATGGGATCCTCCAAACCCTGCAAATATAGCATTTCCTCAAGCTGTAGCTCAGGGGAGTTGGGTGTTCCCAGAGCAGTGATGACTCACCTGAGCAGTCCGAGGAGGGTGCCGCCACTTTTCGAGAGGTCTGCCGCACAGTGCTGGGACCCCAAATTTGACTCCTCCATCCTGGAGGAGGCATGCAGGGAGCGTTGCTTCCCGCAGATGCAGAGAAGATTTCGCTACATCCTATTCTACCTGGCCACCACTGCACTCCTGTGGGGGATATACTTCGGGATCAATAGCACTAGGTGTGACCCGACAAACTTTCTTGTCCCAACGGCAGGGTTTCTTATACTGTGCCTCCTCCTCCTCTGGTTTACATTCACAAAGCCTTATACTCGATTCTACAACCACACCTCCTTTCTCCTCACCGTCATCATGTTTGGCATCACCCTGGCACCCCAGACTCAGACTGCTCATTTTGCTCATTATGATGGCCACAGAGCAGACAATCAGTCACCACTACCTGTTTATCAAAATGCTTCTTGCATATCACCCGTAGGGACATTTTCGCTGTGTATGGAGGTGTTGCTCTTGCTGTACAGTGTGTTGCATTTGCCTCTGTATGCCTCAGTGCTACTGGGCCTGTTGTATTCTGTGCTCTATGAAGCTTTAGGCTGGTTGCACCTTGCTCAGTTGGACGAGAGTTATGTAGGGTCAAGGGAAGGAATTTCGGGCACACTCAGCTGGCTTGGCCCAGGCAAATTCCTGCTGCACTTGTGCGCACATGTCATTGGCATCCATATTTTCATAATGTCTGAAGTGCGCTCTCGGAGTACGTTTCTCAAAGTTGGCCAGGCGATCATGCATGGGAAGGACTTGGAGGTTGAGAAAGCGCTAAAGGAGCGGATGATCCACTCTGTGATGCCCCGGTCGGTGGCGGACGAGCTGATGAAGCAGGGGGACGAGGAGAGCGAGAGCTCAGGGAAACGATACAGCGCAGGTACATGCTCCGTGGCCGCCGCAGCTGCCGTAACCTCATCCAGCCCCAAAAGCCACAAACGAAAGAAGAACTCCATCCCTCGTGGACAGATCATTTTCAGGCCCTTCAACATGAAGCGCATGGAACCAGTGAGCATCCTCTTTGCCGACATTGTGGGATTCACCAAAATGAGTGCCAACAAGTCTGCGCATGCTCTGGTAGGACTGTTAAATGACCTCTTCGGCCGCTTTGATCGTCTCTGTGAGTTGACCAGCTGTGAAAAAATCAGCACTCTAGGAGATTGCTATTATTGTGTGGCGGGTTGTCCCGAACCGCTCTCTGATCATGCGTACTGCTGTGTGGAAATGGGGCTCGGGATGATCCAGGCCATCGAGCAGTTCTGCCAGGAGATGTCGGAGACAGTGAACATGCGTGTCGGTGTACACACTGGCACTGTGCTCTGCGGGATTCTGGGAATGAAACGCTTCAAGTTTGACGTCTGGTCTAATGATGTCAACTTGGCCAATCTCATGGAGCAGCTGGGCGTAGCGGGAAAGGTGCACTTGTCGGAGGTCACAGCAGGTTTTCTGGATGACCGCTATGAGCGGGAAGATGGACGAGTGATTGAACGTGTCGGGCACAGTGTCACTGATCAGCTGAAAGGTAAGACATAAGATTATAGGTATATTTTGTGAAAGTATTTCATTTTTTTTTTCATGCAGCTCTAGAAAATAGTAAGAGATCACTTTAAAGCTATTAATGCTTATTTTGATTTGCTTTTAAAGGGATAGTTCACCCCAAAAATGAGAGTACTCATCATCAAGTGGTTATAAACCATGAGTTTTGTTATTCTGTTGAACACAAAAGAAAATATTTTTGAAGAGCTGAAAACCTGTAAACATTGACTTCCATAGTGTTTCTTTTTCCTACTATGGAAGTCAATGATTTCTGGTTTCTAGCCTTCTTCAAAATATTTTGTCTTTGTGTTTAACAGAAGAAAGTCAAACAGGTTTGGAAAAAGTAAAGGTGAGGAAATGATGACAGACTTTTCATTTTTGAGTGAACTAGAATGTTAACTTGTGTTTGTTTAATTATGTTAACTACTTATAATGTTTCTTGAAAAATTCAAATATAATATATAAAGTATTAAATAATAAAAAAGATTAAAATATAAAATAAAAGGATAATATTTACAGCATTTATTTTGCTGACAATTGCAGGTCAATATGAAATATTTTATGTATTCAGACCCTAAATATGAGGAAAATTAATATGGAATTTTATTTAGCATATAAACGTAGTTGAAGTAATTTAATTGTTTTACTTCTTATTAAATTAAAATATTCTCATTTGCAAATTTAAAGACAATCAATCAGTAGTTTATAAAATAAAACACAAGTGAACATTTCACTTAAAACACTGACTTTCAAGTGGTAAGTTACCTTGTTTTTCCCCCAGAGCTGTATATTGGGGTGCAAACATCTAAGATCCCTATTGACAATGTTAATTTGCATTCTCTTAATTAGCTGAATCATTTATATGAGAAAAAATGAGCACGTTCAGAATGTCTATTTAGTTGGTCCTCTTTAAATACAGCAGCAATACAGCTTCATAAGTTTCACCAGAACAAAAATGATGCTCATGTTATCAGTCGTTACTCTCGAAGTGTCTGCTTGTATTATGCTGTTATATTGTTTTTCTTTTATTGACTGCTGTTACCCAGTTTTTCTGCAATGATGTAGAAGATAGAGAAAGATGATAGTCTTTTATTGTTCACCCTGTAGTGTTGTACCCTCTCAGGACTCTGTACAAAGGGCTGCAACTCTTGTCTACTTTTATTGCTCTCTCATGTAATCTCTTTAGTTACTCGACTGCAGAGAAACAGGAAAAAGATAATAATTTTTGGCTTTTTTTCCTGCAGTCTGTAGCCTTGTCCTCTCAGAACCCTGTATAAAGGGCTCCAAACGTGTCCAAAATTAACATTCGCACAGTGCCAAATGCTAAAAAAAAAAAAACTCGTGTGTATGGTGTGCAATCAAAACCAGTCGATTGGTAGCTTATTTTTTAGTAGATATTATTTGAGTTGGTATATTTAGCTTTTTTTAATCACTCCTCATTGTCAGGTCAGGTGTGGCTAAAGATTTTTAAAACGAAATGCATTACATAAGTGTCATCAAAGGCATTGGTGTTTATGTGTAGCTCTTTCATTGTTGCCTCCCTTTGACACAGTAACCACGTGTTGCTTTCTCAATAACATCAGTGACTATATGAAGGTCTGTATCCAGCAGATCTGTTGATTTAAAGTCATTGTGACAGTCGCAAGCAGAGATTTTTTATTATTATTATTTTTTTTTAGCCCTGTCCTTCTTACAGCTTCTCTCCTTAATCTGAACTCTGGTGTTGTTTTCTAGCTGAACCTCTTGGGATCTCCTCCCACATTTGATAGACTTATAGAGACTTTGTCCACTCAGTGTGTAATCTTTATGGTTTATGTGTCGGTCATTGGATTTTATCCGTTTTAAAATGCTTTTATTCCTTGGATCCTAGTCGATAAAGTCTGGTACGAATTAGTAAAATCAGATTAGATATTTGGGGGTCTTGGTTCGTAGAAGTCCTTGAACAATTAGCTTTTCGTGGCTTTAGCTTTTCTATACTTTTTTTTTTGTACAGCCTAATTTTTGTTTTTGGAAACGTTTACTCATTACCTTCTAAAACAATATTTAACCTTTTCGATCTGCTGCATTTCATTAAAATATGTTGTTCTGTGTTTTGTTTTTTGAACTGCTGGAATTGGCACCTGCTCACAGATGAAATGGCAAAATCAAGGATTTGTGAACAAGCTGATTTATTTCACCAGTTAAAGAGCACTAAATGGTTCATTCATGATCTTATCAATTGATATGATTGCATCTAATCTTGAGTTAACTCAATGATTCAAATGATCTGGGCCAAGTGAGTTTCCGAATAATTCACTGGTTGCAATGATCCGGTCAGAGTGAGTCTACAATTAATGATTCACCGTTCAAATGATCTATCTGAGCGAGACTATAGTTAAAGATTCACTAGTTCAAATGATCCGATCAGAATAAGTCTCCAGAATGATTCACTCGTTTCCCAAACAATTCACTGGTTCAAATGATCTGGTCAGAGTGAGTCTCCAGTTACCGATTCACTAATTTGAATGATGAGTATAAGTAAATTTCTAGTCAATGATTCACTGGTTCAGATGATCCGGTCAGAGCAAATCTCCAGTTAACGAGTCACTCGTTTAAATGTTGTGGTCAGAGTGAGTCTTCAGTAACGAATCACTCGTTCAAATGATCCAGTTAGAGTAACAATTCATTAATTCAAAAGATCTGGTCAGAGTGACTCTGCAATTAACAATTCACTGGTTCACATGATCTGGTCTAGAGCGAATCTCCAATTAATGATTCACTGGTTTAAATGATTCATGTAGAGAAAGTCTCAGTTAACAATTATTGATTAAAAGGATAATCTCCAAATGATGATTCACCAAAATGAGCCCCGAATGGGTGATTCACAGAATTCCTGCAACTGGTGAAAAGGGTTTTAAAACTTAATTTTTTAGGTTTGTGATTGATTGTTAATAAAAATCATATTTAGCTTGTGAATGTAATCGCGTTTATGAACACACTCAGACTTTTTTGTTTTTTTTTACTAAGAATATGGATTAAATCTAATTAATATTGTAAATGATGTTCTGTTCCTTTCACAGACCAATGTTTTCACTTCATAAGAACTCGATGTATAAAGTTTTCTTGCATTACATATACATTCACCAAGGGCCATGGCTTTAGCAAAAAACATTCTAATTTCTTTAAGTACATGGAAAGATCAAGAACATTTATGCTGGTTCTTGATTTCCAATTCCAGACTCATCTCAAACTCAAAGTAGGCTTGAAAGTTCTGTACTGTAAGTTATATACAAGACAATCTGAAGCTTGTGTCAGGGTGATGCACTAGTGGTCTCGCAAATGGCTCTTTGCCGCGGTGCCAGTCCTGTCACCCTCAGTGACTGTCTGATTTCAGTGGGTGAGCGGGTGCGAACAATGACACACGCGAGTAACCCAGATGTGTGAGGGATGTGTCACTGTCTGTCTCTCTCACCACAAGAGCTTCTATTTCCAGCGTTTTTCCCCTGAATGGTACCTGGCCGTGGTCTGACCCTGCTGTACACCACTGAAATCTATGATTGCAGAGAGACTGGACACAAACAGAACAATATAATGGTCTTTCATAACTAATTTATGTTTGGTGAATTAGTGACTAATTTGTATAAATTTATACAGTATTATTTTTGTATGACCCATCAATGGTTATGTTTATAGGCCCTTATGATTTCAATGATGTGGAAAACATGGACAAAATCACAGAATGTCAGTGATTTCAGCTTTTTTTTTCATAAATGAATAAAAAGTAGGCCTCACAGTGGCGCAGTGGATAGCACGTTCCCCTCACAGCAAGAAGGTCACTGGTTCGAGCCTCGGCTGGGTCAGTTGGCGTTTCTGTGTGGAGTTTGCATGTTCTCCCTGTGTTGGCGTGGGTTTCCTCTGGGTGCTCCGGTTTCCCCCACAAGTCCAAAGACATGCGGTACAGGTGAATTTGGTAGACTAAATTGTCCGTAGTGTATGAGTGTGAATGGGTGTGTATGGATGTTTCCCAGAGATGGGTTGCAGCTGGAAGGGCATCCGCTGCGTAAAACATATGCTGGATAAGTTGGCGGTTCATTCCACTGTGTCGACCTCAGATTAATAAAGGGACTAAGTCGAAAATGAAAATGAATGAATGAATGAATGAATAAAAAGTAGTGCGGTAAACATAATCAAATTCAAAATACTAATGGTTGCCTGTGAATGTTAAACTGCAAGTAATGATTAATCTGGAAGTCTGCATGTTTTTCGTGTCTGTCGGAATGAATGAAACTGATTTATTTACTACACTGAGACACTTGTGGTGTTTTCAGCATTTGTTATCTCCCTGTATTAATTCATGAAATTCATCTCCCGAGCTGTCCCAGCATTTTAATGCATTTTAATGTTTTATTTGGAAAAAAAGGATTTTTGCTGCTTGTTCAAACTACTTATTTAAAATGAGCTAAACCAACACAATTCTGGAGAAAACTGAATTCTTTTTTGTTTATTCTGCGTTAAGTGAATGGATTTGTGTTGGGACCGCATGACTGAATTGTGTGGAACCCTGCATTTTTTTACCATGTAGTGTCATTTCACTTGTAAGGCTTATGCTCAATGGGATGTTTGTTCGTTGCGCTTATCGCCAGCATTTTTAACATTCATTTCTGACATTCATTCATGCTAAACAATGAGCCAAATAAACGTGAATAGTCAAAAACAGAAATACACTGGTATGCAAGATGCGCAATGGCGATGTGCAACTTTATGCTTCTGACACTCACTTGTTGCCTGGAAGACGTCAACCATACCATTTTTACATTGTGTATTTATTTTGTAAGCTTTCCTTTTTTCTGTTTAACCCCAACTACAGCACACAAACACCTGCTCAAAAGTCTGCGCAAAAATTTAGAAGTCATGAAATAAATTTAAGATAAATGAAACTTGCCGCTTAATTCTATTTAATCTACAATACCCGTGTGCTCGGCTAGACCGTTTTATGCTTGAGTGCCACCAAGTCGTGTTTTACTGTAACGTCAGCAGCTCAAGGCACGTGAACAAAAGTGGCAATCTTATTGGTTGGACAGTTTTTAATGCGGCACATCAAAAAATGTTAATAAAATCCAAAAAATAAAACAAGCCTCGTCTAAACGTTAGCGATGATCATCATGCTGTGCACTAGCTGGTACAAACAGAAAATAAAGCATCTTCACAACCCATTAAAATAAACGTTGCTTTGATTTGAAGAAACTGAGGGGAAATGTACAATCATACAGTAGAAAGTACTTCTCAAAGTATTGGTATTAAAATAATATTCTTAATCAGTCAATTACTCACTTTCCTTTGGTTTATTGCCTTCTTTATCATAATAATCATATTAACAGTAATGATTATTATTATTATTATTACACATTTTATCAGCTTTTGCTTTCCCTGGGAATCAATCTCTCAGCCTCAGCATTTGCTAGTGCTGAGCTCTACTATTTGAGCTACCTTATTTATTTGTCTAGTGAGTAATCACACAATTGATCTCAGAAGTTGTCATTTTTAACAGAAAAATAAGAAAATTCCAACTTATTTCATTGGATACCCGAAAATTATTTTTTTTGTTAAACTCATAAGATTGTATTTTGTTAGATTAAAAGTTTCTTAATTTCAATTGAATGTGCATGTGCTTACAACTAATTTTAACCAATAAAACAAAGCCTAATAGAGAGCTTGCCTTTTGTGATTTCTTTTTCCCCCCAACAAACATAAAACAAAAACAAATACATAGATTTGCATACAATTTGTATTCATATGAAATTGACATCTCATAAAATGGTTGTTTACCTGTGAGATCAGGCTTAATGTTATAAAACTACATTCATATTGGTTTATAGCATTAGATGCCTCTGGAAAAAAAGGCTTTTAATTAAATGGGTAAATGAATTATTACTGCAGATAGATAGATGGATAGATAGACAGATAGACATTATTAATATTATAATAGTAAGAAATGTATAGTAATCCGTTGTATTAGTAGTGGAATAATATAATGATCAATTCTTTAATGTTGAACAAACATTGGACAATACATGTATTAAACACGTAGTATTTATTCATCTTTGTTCGCATTAGTTTATGCAAAAAAAGTTAGTTATTTTCATACTTTCACACTTGTCATACTTAATTCTTAATTCACTCTTCATTCCTAAATAGACCAAGCCAACTTAGATGTAGCATACCTTTTTGTGTTTATTGTGGGTGCATGTTCATAATTTTATTCATGATCTGTTCTACCGCTGCTCTGCAACGCTGAGAGCTGGTAAATGATCACCGCAGCTCACTGAGTTTCATATTACAAACCAATTATATCAGTGTTTCTTTCCTCTTGCCTGTTTCACTTTGTTTGAGGATCCTCGAAAGTAGGACAACAATTGGACAGATTTAAAGCTTTAAGGCGACTGAGTAAACTGTTGATCATGTTGATAAACGACAGGACTGTGCATCTCAAACATGATACAGTTTGCAGTAAAACCTGTTGTACACCGTCTGCTGTATGCCTTCAGCTGTGACTGATGGTTATACTTTATCAAGTAAACGCCAATATATATATAGTATTGTAGAAATATCTTCCTTCAGATAATGTCTCTTTGCTGTGAAATCTTCAAAGAAAATGTTTGCTACAATAAAACATACTATATACCATACTATATATCAGGGGGGTCCAAACTCGGTCCTGGAGGGCCGGTGTCCTGCAGATTTTAGCTCCAACTTGCTTCACACCTGCAAGGATGTTTCTAGAAAACCTAATAAGAGCTTGATTAGCTAGCCCAGGTGTGTCTGTTTCGGGTTGGAACTGAACTTTGCAGGACACTAGACCTCCTGGACCGAGTTTGGGCCCCCCTGCTGTATACCTTACTATATATTACTTACCGTACTATATAGTACGTGAATAACAGTATGCAAGTCAAGTAGTACGAATTCGGCTTAGTCCCTTTATTCATCAGGGGTCGCCACAGCGGAGTGAACCGCCAACTTATCCAGCATATGTTTTACACAGCGGATACCCTTCCAATTGCAACCCAGTACTGGGAAACATCCATACTCACTCATTCACACACATACACTACGACCAATTGAGTTTATTCAATTCACCTATAGTGCATGTCTTTGTACTGTGGGGGAAACCGGAGCACCCGGTGGAAACCCACGCCAACACGGGGAGGACATGCAAACTCCACACAGAAATGCCAACTGACCCAGCCGGGACCAGTGAGCTTCTTGCTGTGAGGCCACAGTGCTAACCACTGAGCCACTGTGTCACCCTTCAGAAAACATTTAAAAAGCAAATCATTAATGCACCCACATCCAGCATGCTATAGATCTAAACAGTGCAGTGGCTTACTTTATATCCAAAGATAAAAAGATAACCAAAGATGCCTTTTCAAATCTGTGTTTTTGATACTAATGAAGACCCCAGAAGCCAATGATTTGTTTGAATTATTTAGCTTGACATGTTTACTGTTTCAAAATATAATAAATGTTTCTTAAAATAAAATGTATTGTATGGGGGGAAAAATGTTTTTTACACAGACATTTAAAAAGAACATATTTTAGAGCATTAATCACAATACCATTATATTGTTATCCAAGGTTATCATACCGTCAGAATCTAATACCAGCTCTTGCCTATTGTAAACATATGGAATAAGTGCAGTATTAGTTCATTACCTTACCAAAAACTTACAAAAGAATTTGTTTTAGCTCAAAAGTGTTGGAAAAATGACTATATGCACATCAAATATTTTGGCAATTTTGTGACCGTATATATTTTTATAAAGCCATCATCCCGTTTTATCAGCCAGCCGTATACTCCCATTGCAAGTAGTTTAGAGCAGATCGCAGTGTGTTCCTGCAGATAAGCAGCCCAGCCCTGCTCTCACTCATGGAGATACATACACGCTCTTTATTTGGAAAAGAAATTATATGTTTTCATGTTATTTCATTATATGTAGTCATGTTTTTTGCATCACACACACACGCTCTCAGTATATACATTGAACGCACATGGTGTGTGGAGAGTCGATGTTGTCTGTCCTCATTCTGTCACTCTGAGGTCATGAGTTTGGACAGGTTTGTCCAGTCTGTCGAGGATCTTCAGAGACAAGACGCTGGTACAAATACAGACAGCCCTGAGCCTTTTCTGTCTTAAACACTCATTGAGTCTTGGTTTTGATTCACAAAGACATTTTTGATGTGAATTTGAAATCAGTAAAGAAGCGAGCATGTGAATATGCAGCTGGTTGTTGATCCCAAAATGGGTTTGTTCTATATATAGATGTTTGGAATGGGAAAACTAGCGTGCTATACACACTGCCAACCATTTTTAAGTGTATTTTGGGGCTTTTAGCTTATTTAGACAGGGCAGTAAAAAGGCATGCAGGAAAACGTGGGAGAGAAGGGAAAGCCATTGGGTTTCAAAGCATCTCAAGCTCTAACCTAAACTCTAGTCATGTAAAATACAACATTCAGTGCACCGCATGGCTACAAAATAATGTTTTTTTTACTACGAAACCTCATTTTGGGGGTGGCATGGTGGCTTGGTGGTTAGCACTGTGGCTTCATAGCAAGAAGGTCGCTGGTTTGAGTCCATTACTGTGTGGAGTTTGCATGTTCTCCCTGTGTTTGTGTGGGTTTCCTCCGGTTTTCCCCACAGTCCAAAGACATGCGTTATAGGTGAATTGAATAAAGTAAATTGGCCGAGTGTGTGTGTAAATGCGAGTGTGTATGGGTGTTTCCCAATACTGGGTTCTGGCTGGAAAGGCATACGTTGTGTAAAACATATGCTGGAATAGTTGGCGGTTCATTACGCTGTGGCGACCTCTGAAATAGAGACTAAGTTAAAGGAAAATGAATGTAAGAAACTTGTTTATTTAATTCAGTGAATACCATCCAATCAATGTGTTTTATTTTTTTTTGTTGGATGTTTTATTTTTAGAAGCACTCAGTTTTCGTAATTTAAAAAATTCATTTATTTTCTTTATAGGAAAATAGATTTTTAGATTTTTAACAATTATAAATCTTAACAGACCTGTTGTGAAACTGAGGTCAGTAATTAACTGTATATGCTTTTGTTTAACATCACATCTGTTCACATTAATCCTTATAGATTAATTTGTTCTGAAAACAGAAGATTCCACCAATCAGAGTCACATTGAGCCAAAAGAGATATTTAGCTCCACCCACTCCCATGAAGCACTGTGCATCATTATTTTCAAAATATACGCTGTAAAACCCAACACTGAAAATCATTAAATGAAATAAGTTAGTTTCACTTCTAATTAAAAAGAATGTTACTTTGACTTAATGAAAAGAAATATGATAACTGATTTTATCAAGCAGAACTTGAATTGAACTGAATGAGTTATGAATGAAATAATTCTACTTTTTGTGTTAACTTAACTCTAATGCTAGAGGCAATAGCAAACCATTTGAGTAGCTCCATCGTTATCGTATATCGTTGTTTGGACTCAATTCATTCTATTAACTCATACCGATGTTTAAGTTACTAATACTATAATTATTAATAATAATTTGTGCAACAAGAATATTTCTCATTTTTAAATAGTAAACTGAAATCACTGCCAAATAGAAATTTTCTTG
This sequence comes from Danio choprae, assembly GCA_903798125.1. Lineage (NCBI taxonomy): Eukaryota > Metazoa > Chordata > Actinopteri > Cypriniformes > Danionidae > Danio > Danio choprae. The sequence goes on along the minus strand of CAIGQW010053975.1, from coordinate 237,552 downwards.
GCTGATCTCCAACTTCGTGTATGGCGCATAGGCCCACACGGAATCTGCGCACGTAGAAATTCGCAGATTTCTGCAGATTTTTAGCCCATCATTGAGTCTATTTATTTTCTATCTTTTAGTAGATCTATTATATAAGAGACTTGCTTTGTTTACCAAATAAGTGCATCTAGATGGATGTGCATTGTAAACATTAAAAATTTAAAAGGTATTATTTTTTATTTCATATAATAAGTTTTTAGTTATGATACTCCCAAAATAAATTTTTACAAAATTCCAGGCCGGGCTTTGTCCGAAGGAGCGACGTGGGACCATCCTCCTGCAGGCCCATCACCTGCAAGCCGTAAGGGGCCAGTGCTTTGTGGAACGGGTGGTGGTCGAAGGTTAGGACCATGACAACCCGATCGTCAGGCACAAAAACTGGCTCTTGGGACATGGAATGTCACCTCAATGGGAGGGAAGGAGCCCGAGCTTGTGCGGCAGGTGGAACGGTACCGACTAGAGATAGTTGGGCTCACCTCCACGCACAGCTGGGGCTCTGGAACTCAACTACTTGAGAAGGGCTGGACTTTCTTCTACTTTGGAGTTGCTCACGGTGCTCAAGTATCTTGCTGTTTTGTTCACGAGTGAGGGAAGGATGGAACATGAGATTGACAGGCGGATTGGTGCAGTGGCAGCAGTACCGGTCCATTGTGGTAAAGAAGGAGCTGAGCCAAAAGGCAAAGCTCTCGATTTACCGGTCAATCTACGTTCCTACTCTCACCTATGGTCATGAGCTTTAGGTCATGACCAAAAGGACAAGATCTCGGATACAGGCGGCCGAAATGAGTTTCCTTCGCAGGGTGGCAGGGCGCACCCTTATAGATAGGGTGAGGAGCTCCATCACCTGGGAGTAGAGCCGCTGCTCCTCCACATCAAGAGAAGTCAGCTGAGGTGGCTCGGGCATCTGTTTCAGATGCCTCCTGGACGCCTACCAAGGGAGGTGTTCCAGACATGTCCCAGGTGTTCCTCCATTTAGGAGGCCTCGGGAAAGACCCAGGACATGCTGGAGCGACTATGTCTCTCGGCTGGCCTGGGAACGCCTCGGGATCCCCCTGGAGGAAGTGTCTGGGGAGAGGGAAGTCTGGGGTTCTCTCCTAAGACTGCTGCCCCTGCGACCCGGCCGAAAATGAAAATGAATAATTTTAAGCAGTTGAAAATGAATAAATGTGTGAATGAATGTTCTGTAACTGGTTTTAATAAAGCCATCGCAGCTGCCATTTACAAAAAGATAAAGCATTTTCATATTCATTAGTGTCCTGAAGTGTGGTGCTCGAAGTAGGCTGGACCTTTGTGTGCACAAGTACTGGTTACGCCAATGAAACCATTTTGTGTTTTACAGCTTTTCACTTTTTTTGTAATGATGCTACGACAGAAAGTTTCCTTTAATATTATGGCAGAATGAAAGTATAGTTCCTTCCTGGCCATATCGACCTAGAAAATAGCAACTTTTCATTTTCTCTTGGTTTTTGTATCCAATGTTACTACAAAAGTGTCCAGCTTAAAACTTAAAAAATAATAATGTGTTTTGACATTTTCTTTTCTTTTTTGAGTGAGATGCTAATGGTCTTATCTGATTCAATGCTTTATGCTAAGCTAAGTTAAAAGTGTTCTCATGTCCATACCCCAAGAGCAGCTGAATGGATTAAAAAATGGTAAGATTCAACTTGAAATTACTTTAAATTTGTCAGTGAGATGCTAATGGTCTAATCCGATTCAATGATATGTGCTAAGCTAAACTAAAAGTGCTCTCGCCATTCCTCAAGAGCAGCTGAATGGATTAAAAAATGGTAAGACTCGACTCATTTTTCAGTGACATGCTAATGGTCTAATATGATTCAATGATTTATGCTGTGCTAAGCTAAAAATGCTCCCGCCCGACCCAGAGATTGGCTTAATGGATTTAAAAATGGTCAAACTCAACAGTTTAACTTGTTGACTTATAAAATGAGTCTATTTACAAAAAAAGTGGAGTCCTCTCTACCTTGAGCTCTTCTGATTTTGAGTAACAGTTTTGCCAGGTGATGTCATGACCTGTTCTTAACTAATCTAAAAAATCTGCCTCTTCTTTTTCTGGAGAAACAAGCCATGGCATGTTTGCTAAGTCATGCTCTGAAACTGACGACGTATTTGAGCCTCAGACGCTTTCATTTTTTCTTTCCTTTTCTGCGTTTCTCCAGCGCTCCGCTTTTGCATGACCCGAGTGCTTTGTGTGTGTGTGTGTGTGTGTGTGTGTGTG
>CAIGQW010053975.1:224428-235177 GCA_903798125.1 Danio choprae | reverse complement strand
GCTGTGTGTGTGTGTGTGTGTGTGTGTGTGTGTGTGTGTGTGTGTGTGTGTGTGTGTGTGTGTTGACACAGCTGGTTGGTTTTGTGTGTTTGCCAGGCTGTGGCCTTGCGTTGCTTGTGAACAGGTCAGGGAATTACTTTGATAAGACACCTTCCTGTAGCCAGAGGTCAGAGTCATATTGTGTGTGTGCGTGCGAAAGTGTGTGTGCGTGGGTGTGTTACAGAGCGTAAGCTGTCAAAGAGTTTGTCTAAGTTAATGATTCAATTAGATTTTTTGATGTTGGTTGGGATTACACTACTCTTATTGTTTACAATGTTCTAAAAATCTTTTCCCATAAATTTGTTTCTGTATTATTATTATTATTATTATTATTATTATTATTATTATTATTATTATTATTATTATTTCTTTTTCTTTTTTAATTCTTTTATAACCCGTTTTAACACATTTTAATCTGTTATTATCTGTTTTTAATCACTTTTATTACTTGCTTTTCTTTTCTTATACTTGTCTATTTTATTCCTGATTATGTAAAGCACTTTGAACTGCCACTGTGTATGAAATGTGCTATATAAATAAACTTGCCTTGCCTATAATGATTTAATGGTTAAATGTTAATAATATAAAACATATCAAGTTGTTTAAAGTAGTGAAACTTAAACGTTTAATAAAAACGTTGTTAAATACCAAAATGTAAACGTTTAAGGCATTATGAATTTATTATTATTATTATTATTATTATTATTATTATTATTATTATTATTATTATTATTATTTTCTTCCAAATTTATGTTTTCTGTTTGACTCAAAAATTCTCAACCGTTTTTATTATATTTTTAAACCAGTATATGAGCAATTGTATACGTGTCCTCATTTATATGGCTCATTCAAAGTTTCTGTGCGTTTTTGTAACATGTCCGCAGGTTGTTGTTTCAGACTGTAGGATCACTAATCTTTCCAAAACTGCATTAAAATCACAGTGGATGGGCATGTTTAACCACAGTTCACTGTTATTATTTGTTTTTTGAGTGCATGTTAGGCCTATCACCATATCTATTTTTTGTTGTACGATATATTGCACCAGAATATATTGCAATAAACGATATTATTGTCATTTTAAGACCCTTTTATGCCACTCAATATATAATGCCAGAATAACAATATAATATCATCACAATGCAAGTACATTCTTCCAAAGAGCACATCATGCTTTATTCTTAAGAATATTTCATTTAATTTGAGTCATTTTAACAGTTTAATAATTAGTCATTGGAATCAGAATGTGAAAATGCAGATCTTAAATATATAATAACAAAAGTTAACAAAAAAGTGCATGGTAAAAAGTAACAACTGCTACCAGATCTATTTGCAGTTGTCAGACACCCACATGTAAATATACTAAAGTAATTTATAGTAAATACTATAGTGTTTTTTTTTTTTTTTAACCACACTGACACCTCTAGTAGAGATAGAGATGTTGCATCATAAAATGTATGGGCGATATATATTGCCTCACCAAAAATTATTGAGGTCATGTCCTTGTGTTGTGCGGTAAGTGGATGTATTGATTATTGTGACAGGCCAAGTATATATATATTTAACTATATTTAATATTTGCCATTTTTACCCTGTGAAACCTATAGCCAGTTGCTATTATTTTTCCGAAAAGTATTATGCAGTTTTTCTCCTTGACAGAAAGTCTGTCTGCTAAACCAATGTTGCTTAAAGGAATAGTTCACCCAGAAAAAAATAATTGTCATCATTTACTCACTCTCCCTTTATTTCCCCAAACCGATGAGGTTTTTCTGATAATAATAATAATTAATAATTCCTTACATTTATATAGCGCTTTTCTGGACACTCAAAGCAGTGAGTGGGGAATCTCCTTGTACACCACCAGTGTGCAGCATTCACCTGGATGACGTGACCGCTGTCTCCCTCAAGTCTGTAGTTTAGGTGCTGTTGTCTTGTTTGATCTGGTTGTTGATTTTCTTTTCGGCTTAATCCCTTTATTAATCTGGGGTCGCCACAGTGGAATGAACCGCCAACTTATCCAGCATATGTTTTATGCAGTGGATGCCCTTCCAGCTGCAACCCATCACTGGGAAACATCCATACACACTCATTCACACCCATACACTACGGACAATTTAGCTTACCCAATTCACCTGTACCGCATGTCTTTGGAATTGTGGAGGAAACCCACGCCAACACGGGGAAAACATGCAAACTCCACACAGAAATTCCAACTAACTAAAAAGTTTGTTTTAACCATCTTCAATGGCTGAAGTTTCTGTTTTAGAAATTGTTTCTATTTCTGCGACGTGGCAGCTAAACAACAGCCTAATCTACTATGAAAATGATCACCTCACTGATCATGTGCTTTATTCAGTGTTAAATGCTATCAGTATGAGTTTGAATACCATGTTACCTGACATTTATTGACAGACTGAAAGCTGCAGCAAATAGTTTACCTCAGATTTAGAAAATAAGAAGCAAACATAGTTTAAACAGGAATGTTAGAACTGTGACTCAGGGCAAACCAACAGCATCAGTCACTCAACATGTACTTTTAATAAAGTTAATGAGGTTTATTATTTGTTAATTATATAATAAACCTGCCAATTTTATTGGGAGTGCTAGTGCGCTGTTTTGTGCTTCTAAATGTGTGTTGTATTTAAATGTTTCTAGTCATGTCTAGTCTGGACAGCCAAAATTGCTTGTTGCTGGAATCTTGTCGAGTTGTGTGTAGTTGTGTTAAAGTCCACAATGTCATTTATTTAAATATTGAACCTTTCTTTTATGGACACACCCTTGATATAATTTTGCGTCAGAAAATACCAATCACAGCCATGAATGCTGTGTCCAGGGCTGAATGCACTGATTGTATACTGTATGCGTATTGGTATTTTTATTAGATGCATGCATAACTCATGAAGATCTTGGATCTGCTGCAAGACGAGGCATTTACAAAACCCGCACTAAGATGAAATGGTGAATTTGATGATGAAAAATGGTAAGACTCAACTCAAAACTACATTTTGAAATCTTTGAGTGAGATGCTAATGGTCTAATCCAACTCAATGATTTATGCTAAGCTAATCTAAAAGTGTTCTTGCCATACTCCAAGAGCAGCTGAATGGATTAAAAAATGGTAAGACTCAACTCAAGACTCAACTCAAAACTATTTTTTAAAATTGAGATGCTAATGGTCTAATCCGATTCAATGATTTATGCTAAGCTAAGCTAAAAGTGCTCTCGCCATACCCCAAGAGTGACTGAATGGATTTATTAATGGTAAGACTCAATTGTTTTATTCTAGGGCACTTGTAAAATGAGCCTAAAAAGTAGATTTATTTTTTTTAATCACCAAATGTAAGTATTCATACAATACAAAAATTAAGGGTAAAATCACAGGTGATGCGAAGCTGCTGTTTTCAGTGTGGCTTCTTCGGGTGTTTATGAGGTACAGTATTTTGTGTGCGAGAACGAGAGGCAGTAAACCTGATCATGCAGTTGTATGATAGAGTGCTCTTGGGACAGGATATGGTCCATATCAGTGATTCAGCAAACCGATGTGCTGTTGTGTTCTTGTCTGAGGTAGGAACAAGAGGAAAAGTATGCATCTCATCCGTCTTGGTCCCTGTTTGGGCTGAGGGACATTGCTGTAGGTCCATGCGTGTCAGTATGACGCAGCTCGCTCACCGCGTGCGTCATCCCATGTGCTCAAGATCAGAGAGAAAAAGAGAACGTTACAGAGCAAGATGGAGAGGAGAGAGGGACTCCCTTTGCACTTCCTGGCTGCATTTAAGGCCCCTAACCAAAACAACATTGAGAATGAAGGGAGACTGAGCGAGGGATACCTGCAAACATCTGACCCTGACAAATTCTGAACTTTGACTCTCAAGTCTCAAGCCAAAAAGATTCCAATGGCTCTGCCCGCTTGTATGTAAGTGTCAATAGGGAGGACAGTATATATACATGGTTACCTGCAGTTATACAATATATAGTGTACATTTCAAGAAGGTGGTGTTTGTATATAACCCATAGTCGATGAAGTGATCTGATTACAATAATTAAGAACAGGTTGTGAATTGCTTAAGACTTTGTGCTGTCCTCAAAGTCTTCTACTACATAGTTCCTTTGACCTTTTTTCAGTTCTTTGACAATGCAAAGCAGTTTTTTTTTCATTCCTGTAAAGCTTTAAATTGAAATGGGAGCGAGTGAAAGATGGGGGCGGTGGGAGACGAGCCGTATCCTTAGGCTCATCACTGTGTCCTAATATGGTGTCATCAGAAACCACACAGGACACTCTCTCTCTAATTTCTCTCCGTCCTCTTCGGCTTGTCTCTCTACATTCCCCGCCCATCTCTGAAAAGCAAGAGAAGTGAAAACAGAATTATCAGCAGAACAGCAAGGACACACTTCACAGAAGACACACATGCGGAAAGAGAGCTGGAGACAGGAAGTCAGAAAGGAGAAAGAGGCAAACAGAAGAGTGGAACAGTCTGAGGCGCATTTAAAAAGAGAGGACTGATGATGAACAAACAGGAAAACGTCTGGCCAAACATCTTTCCATTCACCTCAGGGCATGACGTCACCAGTTTCAGAGACAAACCTCAAACGATTGCAACTTTTTAAAAAACAACTTTATCAATTAACGCATCAGGCACTTGCTGAGGTTTATCACCTCTTTGCATTGTTCTTTCATCATTGTTTGCGTTCCCTCTGTTTTGTCTGCACTACTGAGGTTGGCAGAGCGAGTGGAAACATTGTGGTTAGACAGTAGAGGAAGAGAGAGAGTGTGGGAGTAAGCTACTACTGTCTTCTAGAGGAACAGACACTTTGAGTCTGTGGGACAGGTTGTGTTTGCATCACGCTAATCAGCAGTTCAATTTCAACTAGCCAAAATGTGAATATTTTTTCGATTAACTCAAGCTATTTGCATGCATAAAGTGGTCATCTGTTGAGTTCATACAGGGCACGTGACCCAGCAGGGCAAAGACCACAGTTGTTTGGGTCAAAGGTCATGTGACAGGAAGTGAATGCAGGGCAGGCATACTGCGGTCGGTTAACAGTACAGATCACATCGGATGCTCTGCAGGAAAACCGCACTGCCGTCAATGACATTTCAAAGGGTGCTTCCAAAGGCAAACTTTTGATCAGACCTGAGGGTTATGTTGGTTTGTTCAGTCGCTAAGACATACAGTAAGTAATGAACTTTCAGGCAGTCTAGCTCAGTGTTTCCCAACCCTGTTCCTAAAGGCACACAAACAGTACACATTTTCAACCTCTCCCTCATCAAACACACCTGAATCCACTCATCAGAACAAAAGAAGAGACTCCAAAACCTAAAGTTACTGGGTCAGATAAGGGAAAATTCCAAAATAGGTACTGTTGGTGTGCCTCCAGGAACAGGGTTGGGAAACACTGGTTTAGCTGACCAGAAAGATTAGCTTTGAGATCAGAACATTTCTTTAAAGTCCTGTCTGGGTACTAGTACTATGGAAAATGGACTAATTAGATGAATTGGAGATTTATGACTGAACGGGAAGGTTTCATCTGGAAGGTGCCTGCTCTTCCTTTCTGCACTCTTCCTTCCTGCCGTGCTTGAGAGTAATAGAAAAAGATTGACTTTGGATACTCATGAGGAATGTCGCAGTCAGTTCGTGTGGAGTTTCTCTCTTTTTCCTGACCTGCTATGGGCATCCTGGCCTGACAAGATGAGGTTTATCTTTGGTGTTCTCTACACTAAGCACACAAAAAAAAATGAAGAGAGAGTGATACATAAAAGGTTGATTGATAGCAACTTTAAAAAGCTAAAAAGGTGTAAAAATGGATTATGCCATTCAACATGCACTCAAATTTGTTCTTCAGGGTTTGTTCTAGTGAAAACATCATGATTTTAGATTTACATAAACTACCGATCTCATTAGTCAGCCAGTTTTACCACCTTTTGTAACAGTCACACTCAGATTAGCGCCTAAACAAAAATTATCCTATGTACACTGGCCTTTAATCTTTCTCAGAAGGATGTGATGATAAACTTATGCTAGACTTCATGTTTATTCACACAAACCTCAGGATTTTCCTTTTTGACCTTTTGTCTTGGTCTTTGCTTTTTGATTGCAAATATATTTGTTTTAAAAATGTCTGCCTGTGTTGGAGCTGTGTTGGGCGTTGCTTTGAAATGTAGGTTGTGATTTGGTTTGGGCATTTTTCCCAACCCTAATTTGTTTCTGTCAGTCTCCTGCACTCTGCAAAAAATAAGTAAGTAAAAGTAAGTCAAATAAAAACAAAAACTTCTACCCACCTGTTCCTCCAAGTAAGAATAAGACTTTCCTAGTAAAGACTTTATCTCATCAGTAAATCCTTGACAGCTCTCAGCATCTTGCCGTGTGATCTTAGAAACTGTTGTTATCAGCTTCTGTTTTACATCTGCCTGCAAGCCACAAACTGCTGCTTCAGTTGTTATTAGGATCAATGCACATGTTCACTCAATCTGAGCACGTCCACAGTACGTTTATCAGCTCTATTTCCACACAAATCAGCTATTACCATCAGCCAGTGATGACAAGATGAGGGCATAGTCCAGCCACCAACTGCCATTGAGATGAATAGGAAGGCTAACCATTTTCTCCATATATTATCCATCTCCTTTTCGCTACTGTACCTGTAAGACTTAGTCATGCCTTCGCTCTGTGCCTTGGTTGACCAAAGTTCAAGTCGCAGCTTGGAGACCTTTTGCAATCCTGTCCCCTTGCTTTTTGTGATTCCAGTGTTATCCTATCAAAAAAATAACAAATGTCCGGAACAAAATAATCTTCAGATCTTTTACATTAAGAAACAAAATCCCTTTGTGCTGAGGCATGCTGAATGTGGATGCTTCACTCCGTTAATGGCAATCGATAAAGTCCATCAGGAGAGTCATCTCATATTTCTCTTGATCAATGACCACCAGCAGATAAATGAGCTCTAGATGAACACTGACCGGACTTTGTTTTAATATTTAAAGTTTTTCTTCAGCTGCTGTTATTCATTGTTTGCTGTGGTGAATTACTTCCAGGAATAAAGGAATTAAGGGGCTAATTTTGCTTGATGTAACTCCCTTTTTTTTTTTTTCTTAAGTTGTCTTATGATGGCTATGTCAGGTTTCATAATACTTTACAAGGTCGCCAATAAACCCTAAAGCTTCTTTGTTGTTGCCTAAAGCAGGGGTTCCCAAACTTTTTAGCACATGACCCCCAAAATAATAATGCCAAGTGACTCGTGAGTCATGGCCCCCACTATTCTCGGAGGTGGTTATAAATATACAAATGTTGGCCACACACACAATAGGCCTATATAAACTTGAGCATATTGACCACACACACACACACACACACACACACACACACACACACACACAAAATGCAACAGTCTACCAAACAACCATATCATTTTTAAATAGTAATTTATTCATTTGTTTAATTTCAACATTAGCCCCATATAATGAAATAGGTGAGCACAATATTTGGAGCACAGCAAGTCGATTCTTGCTTTAATTTTGAAAACCGCCACTCGGGGATCATCCTCTATGTACAGTCATGAACTGTATTTGCCGAAAAGATGTCAAAGTTTAACATGATGCCGTAAAATCTATCTGCTGCAACTTGACGCTATTGCTGTGCCATTAATCTAATGTCATCGCTCCATGGGTCGCAATCAAATAAAAAAAACAAAAAGGAAAGGCTGACTGCTTTTTATTTGTTTGTTGTTTTTTTAATATCAATATTAAATAGTTTTAGTTTTTGTTTGTTATGGATGAATTTTGATATGTCTAATTGTTAAATATAACGATTTTTTGGAAATCGCCAAGCGAAGATACACAAAGCAAGATATACCGAAGAATGGCAGAAAGCAGCAGCCATTAACTTCTGTAGTATTTTTAGTTCCTGCTATGGATGTCAGTGGCTGCTGCTTTTAAACATTCATCAGAAAAGATTGTTCTGTGTCAGAAATTGGTTTGGAACCACTTGAGTGCGAGTAAAGCCTCATTCACACTAGCAGCAACTTTGTAGCTGTCCTTCGTCCTAGGTGGCGATTGAAGTCGCTAGTCGGTCTTCCCACCATAAGTGGAATCAGTACATAAAACATGTGCTCCAATTCTGCTGTTTATCCGCGGCATACATTGGTCTGTGTTGGTCTACAGAACGGAGATTACAACCGACTGATGCAAGAGCTGAGAGAAGGTCACATCAGCTCTATTGATGCCCTTGGTGACAGTCACTCTTCATTTGCATAAAATTGAAGAATTCTTACCTTTGTTGTACACGCCCACATCCTGTCGCCAACTTTCTGTGTTGCTTTTGTAGCTCTCCATTTAACTGAATGGTTGCTTGTTGCTTAAATACTTAAGTGGTCAGGAAATTATCGTATTTGGGTAAACTATTCCTATAACTTGCTTTCGTTTAGAGGAGGGGTGCCCAAACTTGATTGAGGGTGGTGGTATATATGTATATCTCTGTTTATATATTTATATATATATATTTACATTCTATAATGAACTTTTTATTGATTTGTTTGTCAATGTGTGCATTGTTCTCTATCCTCGAGTGACAGTATTTACATTTTTTTAAATCTGATTTATGCATGACATTTTATTCAAACATTTAATTTGTTTGCTTTTTTTGTAGCTCAACAATGAAAGAAAGAAACAAACAATAGGTTGCGTTAAATTAGAAATGAAGATCTCTGTTAAAGGCATTCGCCCCAGCCTTCTCCCTCTTCTCTCAAATGGGATGGCGGGCCAAATCAAAGGTTACCATGGGCCAACTTCGGCACCCGCGGGCCCTAGTTTGGGCATCTCTGATTTATAGCCACTGTTTCCTGTGCCATTTGCAGCTCTTGTGTGTTAAATCAAAGTCCCTTTAAGCCAAGTCAGCGGCCATCTTTGAAATGCCTCTCTGGCAGTATGCTCAGGTATTCTATTTGAACTGGGGAAACATCAAATTCTCCAAAACTGTTTGCCAAGCTTACAATTACATTACATATTTGGAACCACCAATAAAATTTCAGGTCGCCCGAGCTAATGCGCATGCGCACTCGAAAGGAACGAGATCACAACACCAAACTCATTTATGGCTGTTCTACACATTGTCATCCTCTGGATAATGATCGTCTGATCGGGCTGCTCTTCTGAAGTAATTCACAACTTGGTCTTGATGGCGAACTGCTGTCATGTGATGTGCATTTGACAGGACGGACTGTACCTCGCGTTCGTTTCATAGAGATTACAAAACCAGAGACTTTTGTTTTCAAATGTAGTTAGAGATTTCAAGCTTTATGTGAATATATTTCTTGTCTGTTAAGCAAGTATTCACTGAGATTCCAGTGTGTTTGTTGACCACATAAAAGCACACGTCTGGTCTGAGCTTCTCCAACGGAGAATCGTCGGTCTATAGCGATCAATGATTGGCTTCTGTACTAGTAGGCGGGGCTTTGTTCACCCTATTGACCATTACACTTTTCCCCATTCAAATCTATACGAGTGACGTGTCTTGTGTATTCTATAGTCTTTGCTTCAATGCACCAAAATTGGTCCAACTTTGTGTAGCAAATACTAGAGATGCACCTTCTCAAATGTTTGCATGCATCTGAATGTCTGTGGCCACATATATGCTAATGCTCTTCGATGGAAATTGGAGCTGAGATTCTCAGCCGTGTTGAATTATTTTATGGCAGTTCTCTGGAAGAAGGCAGTGCCTCCGGGGTTGTGTGTACTGCGAGAATATCCCCTGATCCCAGCCTGCTTTTCAGTTCCCATGTTTGAGAGGTCAAAGGACTATTTATGACTTCCTTAAGTCCAGATCTCTCGGGACCCGCCGGACCACATGGCTCCAGCTCAGACAGGTTCTGACCCAGAAGCTCATTAGCTCTGTTCCATCAGGTCTTTATTAATCTGTGTCTCCGGGCACAAAGAGTCTAAAAGGGGCTTGATGTTGCTGAATGGCTCATTGATGTGGCTTCTGCGGCCCCATTGTGTTCGGACGCCGGTCGATTGTAATGTGTACGGATCTGTATGTACTTTTGGCTCCGAGCTCGTTCGGAAGTGGCCCTGTGAGTCTGTGGCTCATTGTGGCTGAGCATGAAATAGCGAACGAGTATCAATTTGCATACTCGCACCAAAAGTATGCGCTTGCTGCTGATGGGGAAAGTACATGCGTTAGAAATTGCCACGGTCTGAAGTTGCGTCTTGATGCCACGAACGGCTTAGTAGTAATGTTAGCATTTGCACGTTGACATTAGCTGCATAAATAATCCACTGAGCTCATGAAATCGCTGTGTCATTCCTTTTCATAGTTAACACTTTGTCTTGGACTAGTTTAATGTGCGCTATAATTAGACCCGTGTAGGCTGACTTATAAAGATGCTGAAACTGGTTTTGGTGCTTTTGAAGTTTGATGGCATTCTGCTTGGGGCTGTCGTGATTATTCAGGTTTAATTGATTAGTTTTTAATTGGCAAATGAACCGTTTTAGTTTGTTTGTAGCAATAAACGCACAAGGTTGAATGGTGTTGTGAATACAATTTTAAATATTATTTAGAATTTTCTTTGGAACCAAGGTAACATTAAAATAGTAGTAGTAGTAGTAGTAATCGACCAGTAATATATTAATATATTTAACTAAGAAAATGTAATTGATATAATATATTTAATAATAATATATTTAGGGCCTCACAGTGGCGCAGTGGGTAGCACGTTCGCCTC